>VYZW01037083.1:3487-16844 GCA_013401315.1 Balaeniceps rex | reverse complement strand
CTTTCTTTTTTTCTTCTGCTATCAGCTTCATCTGTTTATTCTGTGCTGTGCCCTGCTTCTCAAAGAGGCACCATCATGTTGTACAAAGCCTTCCTAAAACTTCGCTTTCACATTGTTCACATCAAATCAGTAAATGTACACCCTTTGTGAAGTCAGTATTTTCATATTTATCTGTAGAAGCTTTCAGATGCACACATGCTAAGACTAATCATATTTGAACTTATTTCTAACCAATTTTACTAGTGCACTGCCATCTGTTTAGGATTTTCTTTGAAAGTGAGTTACACAAGATCAATAGTCTTGGCTGGGTAAATTGGTACTTGAAGCAGAATGACAAGACTAAAATGATAGGTCCCTGAAAACAGAAGGACTACGGTATTTTGAGGTAGGTTTTTTCCTTAGATTTTACATGTAATAAGAGTAATGTATTTAAAAGGAATGAAAACCTCTCCACTGTGCGGTCATAGCTGTTTTACCTAATTTTACATGCTTACTGAAGGTTTTTCAGACTTTAAGTGTATGTTTACTGCGTCTTCAGGCCTTGCTCAAGGTCAGATGGTACAAAAAGCAGTCCTGAAGTTGGTGGGACACCATTTTCTGAAACACGTGCGTTGCTGTTTGCTGTACACGTGTAGCAACTTACTGACACTGTGAATGCCTTTTTCTAGCTGCTCTCTGTAACGTAGCATGAGGTTGGAAGGGGAATAAGTGAGCAGTGCCTAGCGCTACCTCATAGCTCTCCTTGTCCTGCCAGCCAGCTGCAGATCAGGCGTAGTCTAAATATCTTCCTTGGATAATATCTTTGCAAGAATATGAAATACACTTTACAGACTGAAAACGTGAACAATGTATAGCCTTTCTCTGGGCTTTCTATGTAGAAATAAATCTGAATTACTTTTGCTGCTTTACTTTTCCTTTGAACTTGGGTAACTAGAGCTTTTAAAATCTGTTAGTTGACATATGGAGTGGTCTTTTTTACTTCATCCTGCAGAATATTTAATATATGTGCCATACATCTCTGAAATGCATGTGAAGAGCTAGTAAATGTTAACAAACTTTTTAAATTTAAACATTTGTTATTTAGATAGAATACTCCCAGCAGTATGCTTAGGTGGTGCCTTCACTGCAGCAGTTACCGCCTCCTCGGTATCTTATGTAACAGTTTTGTCTCCTTACAATCCAACTTTGAAAGCAAATATTCCAGAATTAGTGAAATGAACTGTTGGGATTTTCATGTTTGCCAAGCTGAAACTTTTTGCAGAAGTTGACCAAAATTCAGAGATAGTTTTTATTGAGCTCAGCATAAACTGCTTTTGTTGCTGATTGTGTAGACCCCATATGTCATCGTAACCCATTCCCCCAGCCAGTTCAGTTTGAGCATCAGCAGCTCTTGAGCTGCTTCTGGGAGGACTAGCTTAAATTTAGAGCACTCACTAGCCTGAACTGGAGAAAGAACTTGGCAGCAGCAGCATAGTCCTGAAGACTCGTTTTTAGCTAGTATAGAAACTGGCTAAGGAGTTGTGATTATGGCACTGATGAGAAATTACTAGTGAAAGCTGGTTGGAGAATTTGCATGAAATCCTTTTTTTCCCCTTTGGTTTTTTTTTTTTGTTTCTTTTCTTGTCACGCTTGTAACATTTTGGGCCTGCAAACTCTAAAGGATTTATTAGACCAACTATCGTTCAGCTAAGACAAGTTTCTCAGATCAGCAAGAATGTACATTCTCCATTAACTGGTGTTATTTACTTCTCTCTTTATTTCTTTGCAAAATAATTCTATTTCTGTTAAGTCAGGCTAATGTTGTAACAATTTTACTGAAATACCTTTGCTATGCCATCATAGATGCTGTTTGCAATGCAAAAGTTGTGCTCTTGTCCTAGAGCTTATGATGATTTGAACAAAATACTGGTTAAAGCATGTTTTTGTCACTGTCAGTGCTGCTTTATTACTGTCTTTGTTGGTGTAAAAATGCTGCAGAAAACTGTAATATTTGAATGCTAAGACAAGTTTGTGGACTAGAGCTAATCCCAAGATTACAAGTGAATTGTCATCCACCTCGCATAACGTTTCCCACACTCTTCTCCACTGTGGTTCTTGGAGGGGAAGAGCGTCTGCACTGGTGTCTGTGTGATATCCTTCTCTCCTTGCAAGAAGAGTCAGCCTTCAACTAGTCATTCATAATTTTCTTTAAAAAAAACAAACCCAGCTTTAGTTAAAAAAATTGTATCTTGGGCTTTTTGCTTGCTTGTTTCTTTGTCTGCAAAATGATTCTTACGCACCTGTGGCTCAGATCCAGAAGATATCAGATGGGAAGTGAAAAGATTTACTTTCAACAGTATTGAAACCAATATGAGACTGTGTTGAAATTTTAAAAGCTTCTTTTCTTTGCTGTATTGGTATTTCATTAAGAGTGGGAATTGATGAGTTATTCCTGAATCCAAAAGTTGGATTGTAAGGAGACAAAACTATTACAGAAGATACAGAGGAAGTGGTAACTGCTTCAGGTTTTTATGAAGCTCGGCTACCCAAAATGTCATGATAGGGTGCACTGTTACTAAGTGAAGATGCGAGACTGATGGTACAGGATCCTTTTCTAGATTTGGAGCAAAATTAGCAGATTATTGGCATACTTAAAATTGTTTCCGGTATGCAGTTTATCCCTGCACATTAATATTCCTGGAAGTGGTACCTTTTTGTTGCTGTGTTGTTATTTGTGTTATGACATCTTACTGAACGCTTCCAAATGATAAAGAAACTTACTACCATCTTTGTTCCTGGAAAAAACACATTGATTTCAGACATTGAAAGTAATACTGCATGAGAAGGAAGCTATGCTTGATCAGCAAAGATGTTTTGAAATACTATCCTACACTTTCTTGCTTCTATGCAAACTAAGAAGGGGGTAATTTAGGAATTGTGAGTATATGTGAGGTTGTGTATGTGAAATGGCTGGCAGCAGTTATGATTTTGTGCTTGTAGGGTTTTTTTTTTAGTATTTATCAATAGTTCCATTTTACACCTAAATATAGTGTGGTTTCTTTATCCTCTTTTCTGACTTCACCAAGGAAGGAGATTGCATTAGTTGAAGATCCAAAGTTTGGGAATTGTAACTGGTCCTGAACAAGGCAGGACATGCTTCCCTGCTTCGGCTAAAAGAACCTTTCAGGCTGTGGTCAGTGAGCTTATGAGCAGTAATTACGTCTCTGAACTACTTTGTGAGCTGTGTTATTTTGTAAAATGATGCAAGTGATATAAAGACCTTGAAGGTCTTTCAGCATTTGAAATTAATTAGAGGTTTTGATTCCTAGGCCCATGCTTAGAGTTTTAGATCTCATCTGTTTTTCTAACTTTGAAAAAAGTTGTCTGTATGTTACACCATCATATGTACAGTTTAGGTTCAGTAAGCTGTAGTCTCCACTAATTTGGTGTGTGTCCCCCCCCACTTCCTTCTTCTCAAAGAATTCTGTTAACCAGTGTGAAATACAGGTTAGAAAAAGAAAAAGTTACGATTGAGAACATGCAGATAATCCTAATAGAAATTTTTATTTCTAGATGGTTGGTTGGTTGGTTTGCTTATTATAGGATTGCAGTCTCCTGTGTGTCTGGGAGATAGTAACACAGCTGTTATGAGTCAGGATCTTTATAATGTGTTCTGCTACCTGTTTGTTTTGCTTTCTTTTCATTTTGGAGGACTTCAAAGGACTCATTTTGGTTTTATTAATTAAGTTTATGAAACTATATAACTGAAATCAACAGAGATAAAATTCATAATGGTAAGTCCAGTTATTGCAGAACATTTTACCTAACCATTCAGTGCATTGTTCTACTCTGTCTGTACTTAGAAAAAACCCCACAGTTTCAGATCTTTTTAGAAATAATTTTGTTTCTAGTTGCTGACACAGTTTCACCTACAGCTATAGTCAGGATCTTAAATTTATTGTATCCCCAAACTCAGTAAAGTCTGTTGAGGATGATCTTACTTGAATTAGAAATTCTCTACCATTATCACTATTAAAATAGGGAATGTAATTAACCTCTTGACATAGTTGTTCGGATATATGGTTTGAAATTCTAGTGTTTTGAATATTAAATAGTAATCAATGGTAGATTTATTTGCATTTGTAATGAACATTTCCTGAAAAGGGATTCTGAAATGAAGATACAGGAGCTTTCTTCTGATGAGAAGTTTGGTATTTCTTGCTATGTGGTCATATGTAGTAGATTTGAAGTTCAGACGTTAAAATAAACATGAAGATAAAATCCAGCTTCATGAGTGAGTGACGAGATCTTTTGCATGTGCCTCTACAATAAAGTGTGGGTCAGTCCCACCTGATGCTCCCTATGAACGCATAGCTCTCGGTGGCACTTCGTTATCAAGGCTTTTTGTTGTGACTATTCCTACCTGGCAGAAATCCATACGCATTTTATTCAGTCAGTCAGTGGAGGTGGAAAGGGTGCGAAGAGCTTGGAAACGCAATTGTATTTTAAGCTTTCAAACCATGCTTCCTGCAGCTAAACGTCCTCCTTCCTTTTAGGATCATTAATTTGGGATGCTGTGTCTAGTATACTACATTGACAATATACAGTTATCCTCTCTGTGTCAGACATACAAAGAAATAGGAATTGTAATTTTACTGAGAGGTATGTGTGGTTTTTTGAGGGTTTAGGTAAGAGAAGGATTCCTATAACTGAGGTGGTCCTGGAGATCCAGTCTGTGGTAAAAATAATATGCAGGAGGAGAGATCTAACTGGTTGTTTTGCAGACCAGTACTGCCTTTGAAAGCTAAAGCAAACAAACAAAAAAATCATTTAAAATTCCATATATAAAGTGATGTAAATTCTACATCTAGTAACTTGTTTCCCCTTGGCAAAATGGATATTTAAGTGAAACGGACGTTGCCGAGTTAAATTTAACTGGAAATGAATGTTTTGTGAAAAGTAAGCTCTCGACATCAAGTCACATTTTGAAAAAAAAAAATTATAGTAACCAGTTATTTTTATAACAAGTATTTGAATCACAGCTTATGCAATCCAAACACTGAAACTTTATGTTACAATGTGAGAACCTGAGCTTAATTTGAACAACTGCTCTTATATTTTCACATATCTGGTTGTGTGGGCTTTTTTTTTTTCCTCTTTCTTTTTCTCCATACTGCATGCTTTCATTTTTGAATTTAAGTTTGAGTTCAACAGCAGTGAAATTATGCATGGATGTGGGTAGAAAAGGAGAAGAGATCTTAAGGGAGCATCAGTTGTCCTTTTGTCGCTGATTTTTTGTGGATTATGTCAAAATAGGTTCACATCGGTATCAATGTATTTGTTATTCTAGAAAAAATTGTGTATTACTACTGGCTTGTACACAGTGGTTATTCAAGTGAAGTATGGTACTTTTTGAGATTGTGACTTCTGCCAAGCATTGTATGCTAAGAGAAGATAGTTGCTTGCTGTGGGCAAGCCACTGTATGATGCATGCACTGCACGTGCAGCGAGGTCCTGGGCATGCCGCTGATGTCTTCGTTTCCTTCTGTTCCTGGTGGCCAAGGTTAGCTGAGGGCCTCTTCTGTTACTGGGTTGCTGGATCACTCTGTGATGTAAACCCAGCATGGCTTTGTCCTTGGGATATTTGTGAGCTTCAGGAAGCTCCAGAAGTGAAAGCTAGACCTCCTGGCTTTGTTGGCAATACAGACGAGGGTTAGGTAGCAGACTCTAGCCCCCAATTTTTTTTTTTTTTGTGTGTGTGTTCTTGAATGAAATCTTTGTACCTAAAATTTTATATTCAACAAATGTTTTGGAAAATAGCGGTTTTAAAGTAAAATTTTATTCTCTCTTTTTTGTTGTGTTGCTAGTATAATGTTAAAACTAGCTTTGAGCTGAAAAATAAATACATGTCTTTTTGATCATTGCCCTCTTCCACCCCCGTAGCTTTAGCAAGATTGTCTGATTTTTCTCTCCTTCCCTCCTCCCCCTTTTTTTTTGGTATCTCTGTCATAGTCTGCCTTACTTGCCTCCTGCCTTTGCTTCTCAGCCCAGCCTTTTTCTACCCACAACATACAGAAGTTCCTGTCTCTGATCTCATCACCTCTTATTTGACTCCTTATGTTTTGCTGTGCTTTTTGAGTGGTGAGAAGTACACAACACATGCAGTGCATTCTAGAGCAGGGTCTGTGTGATGACTCCAGGATGGCATCATAACTTTCAATGTGGATTTCAAACCCCTGTTTTAGATTACATCATATTTGCATTTCAACATTTGCTGCACATTCTTAGTTTCCTACCTCTTCTGCATGTTTTACAGTCAAGCAAATAAAATAATCCTTGTTCTCTCAGATCTGTGTGACGGTTATCCACATATTGGTAAGATTTCTGTATTTCCCCCCCCGTATCTTTGGACTTTTAAGTAGCATTGAATATGTTTTTTGATCTCTATGATTTTCTTCATGACTTTTGGAAATGTGTTCTTTATGATGAATTTATGTCCTGGATTACAGTTTGGGATTTCAAATAAACTGCGGTGCATGAGTTGTAATTCTTTGAGTAGGTTCTGAGGCTATGTAGGTTTTTTCTTTTTAAAGAGTAGTGGAATGCATATACACTGCTTTCTTCCAAATAAAAGGCTGAAAAGAGATTTAGTTAGTAGCAGTATTAAGATTTGCAATTCATGGAAGAAATTTCTTGGTAATTACCATCTCTGTAATTGATACTCTGCCCATGCTTCAATGTGTCCAGCTGTATGTAAATCTTCTCTAACTACATATTTTTGCATTTCTTTCCTCATGTGAATGAGGAATCTCCTTGGTTTCCATTTGGGGACTCAAATCTGATTAATTTGGCATCGCCTAATTGAAAGGCAGGATCTGTTGCCGAAAAAGGTTTCTCCTTGTATGGAGGGAGTGGGAGCGTGTGACTTCTGAGCTCAGAGGCGGTTGATGGGACTGGCCTGTTCTGGCCAGGGTTACCTGGCAAACCAGGTGGCACCCTGGGGGTTAGCAGGGCGAGAAGGGCTGCTGCACTGTCACTGTTGGGTTGCTGAGGTCCAGCTGCATGTTCAGCCCAGCCCTGTCCTGCTGGGGAATGGTGGGACCAAGAGGGAGTTTTCATCTCCCACTTGTGGCCCATGTCTCGTATTCTTCCTGTCCTTGGTTTTGTTGGTCTGTGGCTCTTGTCCATGTGAAGGTTTTAGTTTGTGGCTCTGTAGGTTAGAAAGGGCCTCCAGCCCTGTTGTTTACTTCTTCTCTTAAAAAGTGTTTTGCAGAAAATTGCTGAAAAGATCATGAGTGCTTCCTGTGCTCTGCTTGCTGGCCATGCCATCATCTCCACAAGCAGCTCCTTCAGTCTAATCACGCTATGCTAATCAAACCTGTAGGGAATGTCACATCTTAAGTCAGCACGCTGCCAAATGTTGCTGTAGCTGTATGACTTGACTTGTCTTATTTATGTGACAAAAATTAGTGGAGGCACCTAGATCTCAAGAGAATGTGCTGACCTGCTTGAGCCAATGTCAGTTCTTACATGGGGGTTTTAATTCTGTTTCTCATCAAGGCAAAATGGTTTTGATGCAGGTATACCAGAAATAAGCTGTTAAAGGTAACCTGTCAAATGAGGGGGGGAGATAACTCCTGATATAACCGCAGGCGTGCAGCAGTATATAATTAAGTATTGTGAAGCTTCAGTTCAGCAGTGCATGTAAACTGTATACTCAAGTCCATTGCTAGCTGTAAAGCGCTTCTATTTGCAATGATATTAAAGCATCTGAGCTTGTTCTTATCTTGCAGTTAAGTCCTGTGATAAGTTTGCTGAACAGGACCTGTGTGAGAATAACGCTTGTTAAAATAATTGAGAACATGGAGCTTGCTCTTGCAAGATGCTTAGCATTCAGTTGTCCATTCAGCAAAGCACTTGTTGAGAGAGGATATTACATCTGATTTATGAATAGTCCTATTAACTTCCTACTGCTTGCTACGGTTCTCTTTCCTCACGTAACTCAGGTACTTTTTTTTTATAACTGTTAGAAAATAATAGGGAAAGTATGTGCTGATGAAGTTTTATTGTTGATATCTTCTAGAGAGTTGGTAATATCTGACTGTAATCTGGAAAATAATTTGACCCAGGAGCCTGTCTGATATCTTGAAAGATCTCTGCAGCATCTTTCAAGTAAGAGTCTGACAATATTTACTTATCGTTTGGGGAAAAGCCTAAGACTTGGTTGAGGAAAGTGGTTTTGTGTCATTGCTAGATGGCATTACCTCTGTCTATCTTGCTGTCTGGGTCTGGTTTCTTTGTTCACCCACTATATTTTCATTGGATCCTTCTCTTCTCTTTGTCTTCTGTTTATCCCTTTGTGGCAGGGTTCATTGTTTTGCAACAAGTAAGCTTTCTTATCCTAACGAGCTGAAGTTATTATGCAGGACTGGGTCATGATAGCATTTTTTTGATCCCATAAATAAACTTGTGTTTAGTGTATTTTCTTAATGGAGCTTAAAATGGATGGGAGGAAAAAGTCACAGTTTTCCTATGATAATATATAGCAGTTAGCCCCAGGCGCGTGCCTATGTATCTTAAATAAATAGCTAACACATCGGTAGTTACCATTAATTATTTCCATTAGCTTCATTCCTTTGATTAAAAGGGATCGTTATCATATCTGTGGTGGTACACTGACCTAGTAAACAATGGAGAATCAAAAATTACTTGCAAATGAAGGTGGTTGTGATGAACAACACTCTCTATGTATTCATGCCTGGGCTTATTAATATATTATATTAATAATGTGTGACTTACTGTGTTTTCAAGCTCAGACAGCAGTAAAGAAATGTCCTCAGCTCTCCGTTTACCAGAAAGATGGAATTAAACAAAAAGGACTGATGAGATTTACAAAGAAAGCTGAAGGCGATTCGGATATCAAATAATCTTGCAAATACTGTGCCTGACTCTGGGGGAAAGAATTTATTTTTAAGTTAATATATGTCCTCTTCCCCTTGATGGAAATTCTTTTATTTCCCCATTATAAAAGATTTTTATTTTTTAAAGACAGTATCTTGATGCCGTAAGCTAGCATTAAAAATAACAGTAGGCATCTTTCAAGCAAAGCAATCTCCATGTCAACGAGTAATATTTGTGAGAGAATTAAAAAGCCCTTGAAACACATTAGAAGACATATGGTGAATGTGTAGGGAAATACTGTTTTATTCATTGGTACTACAGAGTGTAGTAGGAATTTCAGTGTCCCTAAATTGCTTGCTTAAATTCCCTTCTCTCAGCTCTAAAACTCACTCTGGGTTAAATACTAATCTGTTGTAAGTAAGCTTAACTGAACTGAGTGGAACTACATTTAAGAAAATTTATCTCTTCATTTTCCAAGGTGTAGTATCCAGGCAGCTCTTGAAGTCAAAACCGAGTTTTGGGAGTTCCTTCAGGCTGTGTCAGTTTTCTGCGGACTGTAAAAAAAGAAATGGAGATGTTTTCTGCCAGTTTAGACCAAGTAAAAAGTTAATCTAGTTCTTGTCATAAAATTACTTTCTTGAAAATAAAATGATGCTGTAAGATTTATGGAATAGATTTGGTTTTAATTGTGGGATTGTTTGGGTTTGTTTTGTGTGTGTGTGTGTATATATATATATGTATATATTTATGTATGTCTGTATAAAAAAACCCCATAACTAAAACCTTTCTGTAAAGAAAATCAAGAGTTCTGTGTGAATGTAGAAGCGATTGGGGCATAGGTTTCTGCCAGGAACATGTAAATCAAATAGTGCTGATAACAGCCAGAGACTTAGTTTGCTCATTTCTTCACGCCTCTGCACACTGTACAATAGGTCTTCTTGACTTCTATTGTTTGTTCTAAAAAAAAAAAAAAAAAAGGTGAAAATAACTTTCCTATTTGCAGTCGGAAGCTAGATATCCTTCTGGGTTTTGGTCCTTAGTTCATGGCTCACGTAGGAGTTTTTCGTTCTCACTGCTCCTGGCTGAAAGCTGTGCTTCGTGTTAGGCTGTGGAGGATGTACACTGAGAAGTGCCGTATGGGACTTGCAAGGTGACCAGCACGTGGTGTGCTTCTTAGGGTGGTTGGTTGGGACATATGTAAGACAAGATCAGCAACTTCGCTCTCCTGTGGGAGATGAATTTAGCATTAAACGATACATTTGACTTGCTGTTTTCTTTCGGAGTGAAGGTCAGCAGTGTCTCTACTTAGAGCTTAATTTATAGTTGCTTTGACAGTAGATAACAACTTTGAGCTATGGAAATTCTTTCTCACCTTTTCAACCCCCTTGTGGGTTTTAGGAAGGGACAGATTTTTTCCCTGTCTCAAATATTTTCTCTGTGAAAGTGTATTTAAAAGGCAGCTGACCAACTGCTCTTCTGTCTCCCTCTCTTCCTTCACACTAAGGGTCTGTTACTGCCTAAGTTATTTTCTGATGAGTATTTGCTATGTATATAGTATGCTGAGATATTCACTGACTGAATTTCATAAAGGCAAGCCACTTGATTACTCTGTAAGGTTAAAAAACAAATGCAAAATAAGCCTTTACTAAATTTTGCCTCCTTCCAAAAAGCGCCTTACATACTTGTCTTCAAGTGTTATATTAGCATGTAGCAGAGAATTTGAGAAATCACATATTTGGTCAAGCCAGTATCTCTGACAGCAATGGCTGCGCAGAGAATGTGCATAGAAACATCTGCGCTATGCTGTATTAGATGGAGAGCCTTGCAGAACTGAATACCTGTAAACATGTAGAAGTCTTTGGATGTGACCTTATTTTTGAAGGAGAGATAATAGTAGACTTAAAAAATCCCCAAAATTTACATTGCTTGTTTATAAACCATGTGTTAGATTTGGATTGCTTCTGGTACAGGAAAGTAAGTTTGTCAGTAGGATTGTTTTGGAGTGCACTCCTGTATTTCCCAGGTAGAAGGGCACGTGCTGGAGTTCTACAGGCATATGCTGGTACGTGAGCAGCAGACATACTTAGGTATTTGACACTTTAATTTTGCTGGGCCTAGGCTACATTGAGAGTCTGTGAGCATACTGTGACAAGTTTTCAGAGTCAACTAGGATGCTGAACAATACCAATTATTTTTTGTTTTCTTACTTTTTTTCTTAACAAAAAAGTGTAATTCTGAAAGACAATCATCACGTACCGGCAAGTTTTATAAGCACATGCAAATCAGGTTAGATTTTCAATGTGACATATGATTTTAGTGCTTATGCAGTAAAATTGCATGCCCTTACAGACTGATGTTTGCTTTTGGCCTTAAAGGGAAGAGCCAAGGGGTTGACTTGCTCAGTCAGCTATGGAAATGGCATTGGCTTTCCAAAACTAAGTTATTAGTTTACTTCAGTCCTGGCCTCTGAATTTCTGAGGGAACTATAGGTCAGCCTTATGGTGTCTGTAGTTCTTAACTTTTTTTGTGTAGAATTCTGGGGGTGATTTGCGTATTACATGGCCTATAAATACTGTTTGGTGGGAATGCAGTGAAACCATCAGCTGTGCTTCGTAGTCTGGGTTTTCCTTGCCTAATAGCAGTGTGCGAAGGGGGAAAGAAACTGGAAACGTGAAACTTCTGTTAACAGTTGAATCTTTGCTGCTCTGTGTGTTGGAGAGCATTGTTAGCACACCGAGAAGAAAGCTGGATTTATCTTGGGAAATGCATTACTACTGGATAAACGGAAGTGTTTGCTTCTAGAAAAGGTGTCTTCCAGAATATACTGCACTTGATTATATAGCCAGCTTTAGTAATTGCAAAAATTACATAATTGAAGGGTAAGTAAAATTCAGAGGTTAAGCTAAAGTTGAGGACTAGCCACATGGTGAAAGTGGATGTGCTTATCAAATCTGATGATGCCTTAAGCAATATATTAGGGGGAAAAAAAATTCTAACATTCCGCACCTCGTACTGCACTTACTCACAAGATAGATACTTAAGGAGGAAGCGATACTGTGATTTGAGACTGCAATCAAGTGTTCATGCATTTGTGGCGTTATTGTTTTGGTTCCCTTTCATTTCCCATGAATAGAAGAACCTTTTCAAAGATTGCATTTCACAGAAGATTAGTGTTCAGAATATTCAGTTTAGGATAGTCAACAGGTGACATTCTAGACCATAATTTTTATGTATTTTATCTAAAGCCATAAGTATTTTATCCAGAACACTGATTAAGAAAATACTTTTGCTTTCATCTTTCACCCCAGCAGTTTTGGGCTAGTTAAAAAAAAGAGAAGATGTGATTTCTGTAGGTGTCTGTTTGCATATCTTGATTTGAAGTCTAATGAGGAACCCAACAGATAAAACCTACAAAATGTTACCCTGTCAGTATTTCTGAAACTGCCCCTTACCCAGCTCAAATTCCGAGGTTTGAAATCTTGTCCATTTTTAATATAGCTTCTATCATTGTTTTAAAGCCCTCCCCAGTCATTTCTGAAATTGCAATAAAATCTCTACCTTGTCTGATGCTACTTTACAAAGTCTGGATATGAAAGTAAATAGACAGAAGGTGATATTATTCTGTCACTGTTATTGCTTGCTGTTACCTACTTCTAGCCACTGCCTGTGACTTCACTGATGTCTCAGAGGCTCCTTGCTGCTTGCTTCCTGAAAGTAGAAGTTTTATACACAGGTAATAAACAACCCTTTGGCGTTCTGCAGTTTCTTGTATCTAAAGATAAGAGAAAACCAGCTGATAAGCACCTCCAGTGCAAGTGTACAGGGTGACATGGAGTATTATATGCAAAATGGACATTTTAGCAAAGTATCCCTGCCCAGTGGTGTTCTCTCAGTTGCATTCTGTATGTTATATTCATTAGATGTGTGCAGCAGCAGTAGCTGTGTCAGGGACAAGGTACAAGGGACAAGCAAACACATGTTGTGTTTCTGCTCAGAAGTGGCTATATTTAATTGGTGGATGGAACAGTCAGAGTCCACTATCAGCTTTAATCCTGCTATTGTTTTTTAACTGGAAATTGTTCAGTGACGGGCACTGAAACTCCAGCTAGGCAGAGGGAAAGACAGCAGCAGGCTTTTAGATTTAACAAAACTAAAGTCTTTGCTTTGGCATTTACCATCTCGGTTCTTTCTTCTGTTTTAAGTTTGTCATTAGGGAGTGGAAGAATGTTGCTCTAATTAAAGAAAAATAATTGCAAGCAGGTGTTAATATTTTTAATTCTGGTTTGTGTTTATCCTTTCAACTGTATCTGCTAACCAAAATATATAAGCATTTTCTCTGTGAGGCTGCTCTTCTGTCATTTTGGTAAGATTAAGTTAGCTCTTAGACTATTAGTAAGTAATTCCAGTTTTATTTGTATTGCCACTGAAATATTCTTTATGCATTCATTACAGATTTTCATGCTTAAAAGAAAATTTT
>VYZW01037081.1:2328-12922 GCA_013401315.1 Balaeniceps rex | reverse complement strand
TAAAGACACAGTGAAGCCAGAGAACAGGCATTCCCTGCTGGATACTATTTCTGCTGTTGAGGTTTTATCTGACAAAGTCTTATATTCCTTTACCTTTTCTGGTAGCTGAACACAACTCTTCATTTTGCTTATGGTCATACCATTCCCAGGTTATTGAGTTTTAATCCTCCACAAAACAGAAAAGATGGTGGTTATAGTGGGGTACCGTATAGGTGCATTTATAAATGCAAACTGTTTTGAGAACCTGAGGTGCAATAATTCATTCCAGGGCAATGTTTCAAAAGCTTTCTGCCAAATATTTACTTTCTTCTCTCTACTTCTTATACAGTCACCTACAGCAGTGAGCTGGATGGGCAATACCAAACTATTAGGCATCAGCACAACCACTGTTAAAGCTTCAAGTTTGTTACGGTAGTGTAGCAGTGTACAGTAGTGTTACAGTAGTGCTGCATAACTGAGATAACCATTGCATATTAAAGCAGACAATGAAGCACTTTTCCCATCAGAAAAGAACCCTTAGCTTAAAAAATCACCACGTAAGCCATATAAAGCATTTCTACTCAGGTTTAACTTCAATGATACTACAAAAATCCAGTTTTCCTATCCACAGACAGAAGTCCTTTCATTCACAGGTAGTATGAGGGTAAGAACCAGCCCAGCACAACCTTGAGGGTTTGGAGGGACAAAACCGGGTTGCTGCCTTGATTTAGTCTGTAAGCTAAAACATCGTTGTCATGTACATTCAGGATGGCAACTTGCCCTCACTGCAAGAAAAGAGAAGGGCTAAAGCAGTTAACTACTGAAAGCATCCTGTGCTTTCCCACAGCTCCTCTGAAGAATGGTCGGAAGAATGGACAAGTTCTCCCCAAATTTGACAAAAGTCAAGCAAAAGCTAAATTTACTACAACACAAAGAACTGTATCACTAGGATTCTAGAAAGATAGATCTTCACAATGCCAGTAAAAACATTGAACTTTCAGAATACCTCCACATTGCACTCACCACAGTAAGAACAACGTGAGTAAAATAATGAGCTCAGGTCTTTGCAAAAGTCTGCTTTTACAAACATGAAACTCAGGTTGCAGTAATTTGCCTTGCTTCTTGAAGATATTTTGCAACATGCAGTGCTCTGTCCATTACCTCTATTAATATTAGTAGACTAGTTCTTAGTGAAACATGGTACCATCACAGGGACCTAGGCTGTCTTGGAATGAGCATTATCCAGGTCCAAGCAGTCAAATATTCTGCTGGTAAAAAGAGAGGAAAAGAAAAAAAAAAGTAATAAAGAAGAAATTAACACTTCAAGATTCAGAATAATGCACAGAAGATTTCAGAAAATAAATAAACCAGCCATTTTTACACATTTTAACTGGGGAAAACATTTCAGTTTTGTTGCTGACAATTTCATTTTCCCATTTGGTTTTGAATACATGTAAATAAGGCTATACCTCAGAACAAAGAGATTGTGTAGAGCTGCGAAAACAGCATAATGTATAAGCTTCTCTTTGATGTTGAGCGGTTCACTCAACAAGCAGTTCAGTTTGTCCAGAATCCAACTTTAACAGCAGCTTGATCAAATTCACGTGTAATGAACCTGTCCCCTGGGTATATTACTGACTGCTGAGGGATTGATCAGGAAAGCAAACTTTTTACTTATTTTGTCACCAACATACTCTTGTGTATCTATTCAACTGTTTCTTAACACCAGTGTGTGTAACTGCCCCTAGAATATCAGAAAGAAGTGAAGTCAAAACAGTGTTCTTTATATTTTTTTATTAGGCTTCTGCTTTTGAAAACAGACTGGAACTTTGCCAACCAGATACAAAGCAAGCTTAGAGAAACCAAATAGCTATGGCTCTAGTAGCATGATCTAAATATGTTCCAAGGTTCACAATCTACAGCTGTTGGCAAATAGTGAATATCATACATAAATACCCTTTATGAAAGACGTATCTTTATTTAATACTTGATTCTTATATAAATAAAGTATTTCAGGAAAGTAACGTCAAATTATTAACAGTGATATGAAGCAGTCTCCACATGTCATTTATTCCTACTTCCATGCAAAAAATGTTGAAAGAGCTAAAACATTCTTGGCTTCTAAAGAAGAAACCATATTGGATCTTTCAGCTATTTCCTTTGGGACAACATTAAAGTCAACCCTGAAACATCAACAGGACATCTAAGGAAAAGGAATGGTAAGAGACAAATCACAAAAAGAAATGGTGATAGTCGTGGGGGTCTTGAAAGTTAGATAAACATTTCATGATTTAGCTGGCTTAAAGACATTAGCCTTACTGTTGCCTGTAGCAGTATTATACTGCAGTCATCCTTTGTACGAATGATATCAGGCTATCTATTTAACTCTCTCCCAATTAAAAAGTTAATGTTTCTTTTCCACCAAGACTTGCTGATAATAAGAAAAAGGAAATATTGGAAACAGCTTTTGAAGGTTACTTCGAAGTTTTCTTTCTGGCTGATAACATAAGATTTTTCTCCCACCAGTTTACCCAACCCCACCCTTCTTGTCAGCTCTTAAATATATTTTTCAGCTATTTCTCTACTCGTTGGTCATTAAATTTTCTCCTTTCTCACTGCTAGAACTCCTCTTGCCTATTAACTCGGGACTCTTCTTCCAGATTATCCCTTTTTCAAAACTGTCTGCTTTCCTGCCAATTAGTCCTAACCATGGTCATGGTCCTTCTACTCATCCAATAGCTCATGTTAGAAAACAGAAACATCCTATTTCCCTGAATTGGAGACTATATAGGGAAGACACAACCCTAAATAAAGAGAAAATGCTGTATTTTTCATTACATCTTTCAACTGTGAAAGAATGTCAAGCTTTTTTCGTGCTTGGTTCAGCAATAAGAAAGGCACTAGATTTAAAAAATCCAAAATTACTATTATTCTTATACTGGGCAGATATGTTTTAAAAAGGTTGTTGGGGTTTTTTTAAATCTTTTTTTAATCAACCTTCAATTGCTGTGGCTCCAGAGATTAAGGCAAATTTGTAAACATTTGATTTTACTGTTCAACAGAAGAAGCATTAAGTTAGATTGCTTTGCTCATGGGAAAGGAAAGGTTGTGCAGAAGTGGGTGGAGTTGAGTAAGAAACCTGGATAAGAGGGGAAGCAGGCTTTCCAGCAGAGGGAGAGGCAGGTCATACCAGACTTGGGAGGGACAAACATCAGCAACAGCTGGTACATGAAGCCTCCTGATCCCAGTTACAACTTTTTGGGACACTTGCATATTCAAAGTAAACAGAGAAGCCATAGCTGCTCTTTCAAAGTCTAACCAAGCTTCTTAGCTAGGCCCTGAGCTAAAGGACAGGTTTTGGGTCAGAGTACCTCTGAGGCAAATGCAGCAGGTTAGAAAGATCCCAGATCACTCTTGTTTCAGTTGCTCTCTGGAGGAACAGATTCTGTTTTCCAGAATCTTTTAAAAGACAAATCCTCTAATACCTGGGACAAGAACCACAATGATCCAGGAGCGTGAGTCTGTGCTGGTCCCAAACTGTTACCTCAGATATCTTTTGATTTTTTGTGGGTTAGTGGAAATCTAATAACTTCCAGACATCCAAACCAACCATCTGCCCAGGACCATCATCAGCAATGTATTCCACACCAGCTGGCCTACACACCTCAGTCTATCTGTACTTTTCCGTTCTCTTGAGCAACCAATATGAGGAAACCAGCTTGGTTTTTAAAGCCAGATCCAACCTCATCAAAGTAAACACAAGACTTTCCAATGACCTCAGCAGAATTTGGATATGGCCCTTCATCTTCTTCTGTCTTTGAAATATAGACAATGATTCTGAAGTCCTTTGTGGCTTTGCATATCTTTTCTGCATTTAAGTCGAGTACCTTATAAGATGTTTACACAGAGCCGGGTGGCTTGCTGCTTCTCTTTCCATCTTGTCGTTGTTGTTTTACTAATATATTTAATCCTTTAAACAGGGGCTTAGCATACTTAATTTATTTCCCATTACTGACCTGAACTTTTAAAAACCAGATGTCAGTCTTGAGCCACACCTCTGTGGAATTTACACCTCATCTCAACAGTATAGCACTGCTCCTGTTGCTGGAGAAAACAGCTGAGTGCCCGGGTCGGTACCTGCTGCAGACAGACTCTTCTTTGAGAAAAATAATAATTAAAAGAAACACTTATCTTTCATGATTTTGTTGAAATTGTACTGAAAAACTCCTGGACTATCTGAGGCCTAGCATCCATGGCAACACAATATTTGCAGGCTCGAATGGTAAGAAAGCTGTAAATGACTATGTGAATTCAAAACAAATGTTTAATTCCTTCAAGCAGGGAAGTCACAAGACACATGCTTTAACAGATATGAAACTAATAAAAGTGCAGGACTATGCATATCCCTAAGTTGATATTTCTGCTATTACTCTTAATGAGACAATATTGTCTGCCCTTTTCTCACACTTCCCACCCAAAACCACTGTGGATATAATATTTCAAAATATATTCATTTCCCTTTTAAATGTGTGTAAGTGAAACAGGAATAATATTGAAACATTTGTTTGTTCTTCTGACAGCCGTTCTATGATGACCCTATTTCAGGTTTGCATTCTTCCTCTCTCTGCCTAGGTATACCTGTCTGACCCCTATTGGTACACATTTCCAACCTCCATTGGCATTCTGATCTGATACAATATCTGATCACTGTTCTGCTACCAAAGATGTTTGAACAAGTCACAGACTGTTGTGGTTTAGCTCCAGTCGGCAGCTGAGCACCACACAGCCGCTCACTCACCCTCCCCCTCCCTGGTGGGATGGGGGAGAGAATCGGAAGGGCAAAAGAAAACTCGCGGGTTGAGATAAAAACAGTTTAATAATTGAAATAAAATAATAATAATAATGATAGTAATAAAATTGCAATGAAAAGGAGAATGAGAGAGAGAGAAACAAAACCCAGGGGAAAAAAAAAAAACAAGTGATGCAACCGCTCACCACCCGCCGACCGACGCCCAGCCAGTCCCCGAGCAGCGATTGTGGCCCCCCAGCCAACTCCTCTCAGTCTCTATACTGAGCATGACGTCATATGGTATGGAATAGCCCTTTGGTTAGTTTGGATCAACTATCTTGGCTGTGCCCCCTCCCAGTTTCTCGTGCACCTGGCAGAGCATGGGAAGCTGAAAAAGAAAGTCCTTGACTAGCCTAAGCACTACTTGGCAACAACTAAAAAAACATCAGTGTGTTATCAGCATTCTTCTTACACTAAATCCAAAACACAGCACTATGCCAGCTACTAGGAAGAAAAATTAACTCTCTCCCAGCTGAAACCAGGACACAGACCTGAGAACATGTCTTCAGATTGCCTGGGGAAGGAGGAACCTGCATACTCCTCTTCATCATGTTACTATTTCTCAGCCATCTGTCACCTATCTTTCTGCAGTTGACCAGTCGCTCCTTAGCTTTGGTTAGCACCTGTTTAGGCACCCTCAGCTTTATATGAAGGGAAGGACACAGCAACAGTCTCCTTTCTGCACCAAGGAACAACATGAGATTCATTCCACAAAACATGATCTCCAACACTTCTGCTGAGTGGTGACCTGTTTCTTTCTTCAGAAGCAGGGCTGCCTTTTGTGCAGTTTAGTTTTCCTCCTTGTTCTTATTTCACTCATCGTTTGGGGCAAGGCAGAGAAACACAATTTTCTAAACTGTATTAAATAGTACAGGCTTCACAATTTCTCTCTACACAATGATGTCCTTTGGTTTTATTTGGGTTCACAAGCATGCTGAAGAACAGATATGTCCCTAACTAAAGTCGCCAACCAGTGCTCCCTGATGTGGAGACTTAAAGGATTACTTAGGTGCAGTGCCCAACCATTAATACAACCTTAGCCCCCAGTAAGTGCCAAGTGATTGTGCATGGTTTGTCTTACAGTCATGTGCCTGAACACCAAAGCACGTATTCTGCAGTATTGCACCAAAATATTTCTGTCATCTCCTATTTTAAACTTTTTGGGGCAAGAGTTCTCTCTATTTATATTGATTATATTGTAATAAGCATAATAGGCTTCTGATCTTATTTATAAGACTAACTCCAGAGCAGTGGTATTACTAGAGTCCTTATTTGTAAAAAAATAAAACAAAGCTATTTTAATCTAATAGATTAAAAACCTAATACATGCTTCAAAACAACAGTTCAACAAACGTTAAATCAATGAGTTGTCAACTAAAGATTTTTTTCCATGCATCATCCTATTCTCTTATCTTCTCCCTGAACGGAAAGTATTATTTAAAAAGCTCCTAAACTCTATTCTGATCGTGAGCTCCAGACCAGAGAACAGTGAATCTTGGGCCACAGTTCAGGAAGTGCTACCCATCAGTGTTTGAACTTTCTCAGGAACTGGCTCTGCAGAATTTTTAAGAGGATTTCACTTTTCTTCTACATTTCTCAAAAAGTATCTTTCTTGAAGATCATCAGTTTCTGAATGAAAGGGGAAAATACTACTTCCCCACTGTTAACAAAGGATACGTTTTTGTGGTTCTAAACTCTGTTACTAAGGTATTTTATAATCTTCTACCACCGTACAGAGAATGAATCTTTCTTATCTGTTCTGTTCTGTCAAGACATTCTTCATGGAAGAATTTAGATATATAATTGGTAGAGAAAACAAAAAATAAAAGTCTAATACTCCTCTGGTTTTCCTAAGGACTGATCCAAAGATACTACAATTTTCATGTCAAAATCCCTTTTGTGTGCAAAGTTAGGGACTGCGTTATATCAAAGACATGTTCACTGCTCGCCAAAAGCAATAAAAGTCCAGTATTGTTTAAAACACAGAAATAAAGCAGAAGCCTTGAAGTAAAATAATTGACACTTTCGGCTAGGAGGTACAGCACTGAGGTACTTCTAACCTTTGTAGGAGCTAGTAGTGCTTAGCATCTTGATTTATTAATCACTTATTCCCTAAAAATCATCCCTGAGAAAGAATTTTCAAGTAATTTTGAGGTGAAGGATCAAATTCAGACTTTGAGCATATGGAAATAACTCCCAGTTTTTCTATATATTACCCAAAAAAATAACCTAAGTGATCTCAGCCAGTTCTGAAAATGGGACTTGGGTACCTGTATTTCACAGACATTTAATATTATTTAGGGCCTAAATGCCTGAAGTTCTTTTAGAAGTTGTGTACGCATACATTAACTTCTTTTATTCTTTATTCCAGGCTCCAATTCTTTCTGAGGTATAAGAATTTACAATAACTTATATTCCTGCTATGTAAACTCAGCTAAATGCAAACCAAACTCATTTTCTCTAAACAAACATCAGATTTATTCAGTCAGGTTGTTCACTGTCAACCAAAAGAAAGACTTCTCTAAACTAGTTTGACTATTTTCCTCTGAGGTGTACCAGTTACTTTAATAGAAGGTGTTACATTTTCCTACAGATTTGGTCAATGGACAGAGTAATTGTGAAGAACAGAGATGACCATGAGTTCATATGTGTAAGATGTATTTTCTAAGAAATGTTTCTAAGAAATGTAATGCCAAAGTTCATCATCCATGCAAAAAGGATATCAATATTGGAACCTTATGATAAGATGTTCTATGTAGCTCTAATAAGGGAAAACAGTGTATGAGAACAGGATATTATTATTATGAATGCAGAACTAATAACATATCCATGTTATAGATATAGAGGATAAATCACTGTACAGAAAAACAAAGAATAGAAATAGAAAGAAGATTCTAAAAACTGGACTCAGCTGGACTTCTTTATAGTAGACATTATACAGTATATGCCCTACTAGACATATTTCTTGGCTAAATTGCACCTATAACCAGAAAATATGAATTCATTCTGCTGTTTGACCTTTGCACTTGAATTTAGCGAAACTCCATAGAAATTTCTTGCCAACAAATCAACACAAGATCAAAATCACATTTCTTATTTCTCTCAATGCTATTGTTAGAATCTTAACATGCAACTGTTTGAATTCTATTTCTTTTACAGATATGTACACTTTTTTATATTACATAGGAAAAGAAACTCTGTGCTGGAAGTCCAGGTCTTGGGTGTGTCTGGTACTTAGTTTATCTACTTTGAAGGCCTTCTCAAGGGCTGTGCCTGATTGATGGGTTACTGCCCATAATGAACTGAACATGAGGCAGATCTTCCTCCCAGTGCACATTCTCCTCTTTCAACATGTACTTGTTCTGGGACAGTTATTTGGCATGAGTAAGATAGCTGAAATGAAAGAATAACTTGTAAGAGTTTTGAAGACTCAGCTTAATGCTTTTTGGTAACAATAACATTTGAAGATGACAAGAACAGTTAGAACTAGGTGGAACATCAAGCATTTTAGAAGAACTGCAATTTGAACTTCAGTGTCAGTCACATGGATGTTGGTCCATATTAGCCCTTATACATTGATAGGGTAAAACCAGAGTAAACCAATGAAAGTGATGTGACTGGAAGGTTTAGGAGAAGGTTCTTAATTAAACAAATTTCATGAAAACAATGCAATCAGCATTATATTTAAACAATAAATTATATTTGCACAAAAAGACAAGCACCACATGCTGTCCAAGAAAATCTCTCTGATGGTAATCAGAAAGAAACAGAATTGAAAAGATGTAACTTTATATCTATCAAAATATATATATGCAGCCAAAAAAATAAATAGAGAGTAGCTAAAGCTAAAGAAAAGCAAAACTGAAGTTTTACAAGGAGCAGGGGCTCAGAACGCCTGTCTGTCTGTTTAACTTAATCAAGATCACAGTCATTTTTCATATATGTCATAACTTTCAAATCTCTTTTGGAGATCCCTAATCCTTGGGTCATTTTCATTTTGGCTTCTTTTGTCAAGTGTGGAGACTTGAGGGCAGGATCAGGCACAGCACTTATAGGCACACCACAATTATTTATTAGCTAGCGCATATAGGCATGAGCTGGGACAAGTGTGTTGTGAGGAAAAGCTATGGCTTGCCCTGGGATAGATGAAGATATATGGCAAGATATAGGCTAAGATATATTCACACACAACAGTGCAGTCCCCTGATGAGTGTCTGCTGGCCATATTGCCATTAGTGAAGTGCAGAAATGTTAAGTTCTGCCGCTCTTTGAAATGAACTGATCCTCAGCATTGCTGATTTACCATCACATGAATCTACTTTTTTCCCTCAGATTTTATACCTTTTCTTGCTGATGTTTTTCTTCTGAATAATGAATTATTAACTTCTTATTAACACAGCTATCTCACTTCTTTGTTTCCCCCTTCTTCTTATGCACAACTTATTGTCTTATGTGCTCTCTCACAGATTAATGGCAACAGCTGCTGCTTAGTGCTAGCTGCACCTAGACCACAAGCTGAACCTCCCGAAACTAGAGTCAGGTCACCTTGTTGGTTATGTAAGTCTAATGACACTTGAAAGTGGAAAACTTCCATCTGAAGTTGACCAGGACATTACATTCCCTCTAACATATGTATTTGTTACCCGTTGACTTGATTTCTGCAATTCATATTTAGAGATGAAATCACATTCCAGCCATGTGCCCCATGCTCTGTGTTGATGCCTTACTGATCTCCTTGAGCAGAGGTCCTGTCCTGGGTTTCAGACTTTATTGACTTTATTGTGATTATAATCTATCACAGCAATCCAGGCCTGCTGGCACCACTAAGCTGCTCACCAGTAGTTAAGGATTCCTGCACTCAGCTGTCCTTGTTTGCAGATGTGTTGCACAGCTGTTTAAAGCAATAACTCAATATCTGTCAACTACTAGGACACTGTTCTTCTTAGCCACCAAACTCCAGAGGCAGAGACAAGAGTTTTAGGTACTTCAATCTGAAAATATGTGTCACAGGGTAAAGTCTCCCTTACAAAAAGTACATTCATATAGTAAACCAAACTTGTCTTTCCAAGGAGGACTGTGAATCTTTATCAACAGCATGATGACACTAATCCACTGCTGAGTTCATTATCTTTAAGTCTTCTTTTAAGCACAAAGTCTGAAAGATCCAAAGCTGGATTTCATCCTAGATGTTAACTCCTTAGTGTCAGTGAGGGTTTGTATATTTTATGAAGTTTTGACATGGCAGATAAAGGAAGAGTCTCTGTGGAATGGATACAGATGATTTTTTTTTTCTTTCTCCTGTTTTTTCCATTAGCACTGGAATGCCTCAAAAATGAGAAGGAAAGATCCACTGTCAACAACTATTTAAAGACTTCTTCTGCATGGATCATTTGTAGAGCCATTAGAGCAGGTCTGTCACTTAACTCCATATTGAGAAGGCAGCCTAACATGACTCCTACTAGTTCAGGGTTTGCTCCCTTAAGTGTTCACTTTGGATTGCTCAAAAAGCATTTGCATACAATGTGACTGGATCTGATAGGAAAAAAACCTAAATGTAGAATCTCAGGAGGGGAAGCAATAATCACTTCAGACTTTTCCTTCAGACCCTCACCTAAAAGTTAGCCTCCAAGGGCCAATTTCTTCCTTTCCATCCACACTCTAGTTTTCCTTATTAATGTCCTAACAATCCTGCTATGAAGCATCTGCCCTCCCAGAAGTGACTGAAAATTTGCTGGTGCTTTTTTTTTTTTAAATTTTTGATTGGCT
>VYZW01037080.1:31089-44636 GCA_013401315.1 Balaeniceps rex | reverse complement strand
CTGTATATTTGTTTTATGATGGCTTATAAGATTTCTCTCTTGTATGTTTGGGACGTACCCTTGTAGAGCTCTAGAGCTGGTTTTCCCCAGCAATTGCAGGTGCTTCCTCTTCCAGCTTGCTCGTTGTTTTCATGGAACTTGCAGACTTGGTTTTCTTACTGGTCTGCCAGCTGAGGTTATAGTCAGTAGCTGAGGTGAGGGAAGTAAAAATGCTAGTGCTGTGATTCTGTGAACAACTTAAGCCACATAAACCTGTGCTGCAAGTGAAGGACTTTGTCATTTCTCTTTCCTGTTTCTNATCTTCACTGCTATATCATTTAGACTTAATTAAATGACTTGTGGGAAAACAGAATACAGTGCAGGTGGTGGTTTTTCACATTAAATAATTATATACCATATAAATGTATTAGAAATTTTTCCTTTGACTTTTATATTCTAATGATGTTTTAAGTGAATTCTGGCTTCGGAATGGAAGGTCAAAGCTCTTCCATACAGGATCTTTATTCTCTGCAAATTCAAGATAAGTAGAATGTAACTTCCCTGTGAAGTACACTGTGTTTTTTTGTAAGTTGTGATATGTAAGTATTTTGTGTGAGCTGAGTAATGTTTTGTTCAGTGTGGTGTAGCAGAAAATCACTACATGCTGTGAACTTAAAACTTTTATGTGAAATCAAACTATGTCTTAGCAATCAAAGATATTTACTTATAGTTAAGTTTTTGACATACTAATATACTACTTCACTCCTTAGAAGAGCAAACAGATGTGGAAGAGAGTTTTACTAAGCCAAAGTTGAACCAGATTTTTGTATGAGTAAATTTCTCCATAGATTAGACCCTCTGAGTTACATTTGTCAAGCTGTATAGAACTGCAGGTTGTCCAGAGTTCTGGAAAGATAAGCCCTTCACTCTTTCCTATTAAGGCAGGAACCCATAGAGCAAAAAATAGGACTTAGTCGTGTTCTTACAGAATATTTGAACACTGCTTATTCATTAGCAGGTACTTCTCCAGGTAAGCTATTTGCATTACAACTAAGTTCCATTTCAGATTTCATGGGCCCAGACAATCAAATAGGGTATAGTTTTATTGTAATCTAGACTGGCACCACTGGTCTAGCTTGCATGTTTGTTTCAGCTGATCAGTATAACACATTATCAAGTGAGTTTTTTTCCTTCTCTTCTGGAAGTAAAAGAGTGTTAGACATCCAGTAAAGGGTGCTTTTCTGTGTCAAACCCATTGGAACCAGGTTGATTTAAAATATTGTTCTTGTTCCATCCAGCAGTTTATTATTATAATAGAAATGGATTCTGCAGAGGTGGAAATGAGTGCTACAAATATTGTCCAAACAAGAAATGAAGAACACTACATTAGTCTTCCTCCAACATCTAGGATGACAGGCTCTGCAGTCTTCTCCTTTAAAGCATAGTATTATATTGTCTTGGGGCATTTACCTCATCTCATGGAAGCTGATAGGTTTTTTGCTTGAAATTTTCCTGAAAGTATGATTAGCCTTAGAGTGAATATTGAAGTATTTGACAGTTTACTTGCTGTAAATGTACCTTTATTTATTATTTTCACTAAATTATTCATACTTGCGGCATACAATGGGGCTGGCTGCACCTTTCACCTTGCTGAGTGCAGCTTGCTCCAAGGTGTCAAATTTTGTTTTGACCACACCAGAGTGAAATTCAACAGCTTCTTTGTGTTTATTTAGGACTTTGAATTGCTGTTCACTTGGATAAGAAGCAAAGTTACATTGCTAAGATAACACTTGCATGCTATAAAATATTGTAATGTTCGTTGTTCCCATATACCCAGGATAGTAATTCTTGCAAGAGAAGACAATAGTGGATCGACTGGGGTATTTTACCCAAGTCATAATTTTATAAAAACTTCTCCTTCCCAAAGGTTTCCATAAAGCCTTTTTGAATAAAGGCCCTTTTGGATATTACCAGTTGAATTAATATTTCTAATCTCTCGTAAAATTTTCTGTAGTTATCTTCAGCATTTTATCAGTCTCTTCACTCTCAGCAAAAGCTACATTCCTATCAGTAATAGGTTATTTTTAAATAGTAATCTACTTTCTTAGTTATGAATTAATCCATTCTGCTAAGTCTTTGCACATAATCAATACTTGACCCTTGCTTATTCTCTGTCTAGACATCTCTTGATTCTCTTAATTACATGTTGACACAGAAGACTCCTATAACCTTAAATCTACTGGAAACCTGTTATTCAGCCATAAAGCATTATGTATTTATATATACACACACACACTCTGTTCACAGTTTAGGTAGGTAATCAGACAGTAATTTATCTGCCACCAACTTGTTCCAAAATGACCTTCACCGACTAATGTGATCTTTCTGATCTGTCTTTGGAATTGCAAAAGTGTACAAAAAAGAGGAGAGGAAAAAAAGTACATCTTGCATAAAACAAACAATTACTACTTTTTTTCATCATCTTACAAATAGCATTGCATGGCCAAGCTCACTTCCAAGGGAAGTAAGGCACTTCTGTTGCCTCGAGATCTGTTCAGCGATGTAAAGTATTACTGGTTTTTTTTAGTTACATAATGAATTAAAAGGCAAGGTTATCAAAATCAAAGATGTAAAGCTTTCATCTTTACAGACCTCAAGCTGGGTCTTTAGTATCCATCACTTGTGAATTTAAGCTCTAACAAAATTTTTTAGAGGTTTGCTCAATCCTAAAATATTGTTCTCTGAAGCCAGATAGCCTTGCGTCGAAAGTTATACTGAAACTGTTTTTAATCTAGAATCTGCAGTAGGACTGTTCCCAAAAGCTATTGTTATGCAAAAAGTAGTGGTTACTTCTAAATGATCTCACGATTTTATTGATATATAAGTGTGCTTCCAAAAAGTACATTTAGAAAAAACATATTTACAACAGGCATGTACAATGAGCTACTAGATTTTTGTTCTGTTGGCAAGAGCTTTTGCCAGCTGCTGCACTTAGGGGGTTAAGTCTTCATTGCTTCTTTGGGTTTCAGTGGTATTGAATGCTATGCTGTGCACCAACTTTGAAAGCAAAAACTAATTAAAGCCAGATGTAAAAGAGCAATCATAATCAATTGCCAGGTTTAGATGAAGAGATTATTCATTTGGCTGCTTGCACTACCTGACCTGGAAGCTGCTCGTTGAAAAGCTCCCATCACTTCTGGGGGGGAAAGTGTGTAAGTCATGTAGCTAATTAGGGCAGACATCCATTACCTAATGCCTTCTGCTGAGGTGGTTTATTTTACACACTTACCAGATTTTCACATTAAGATTTTAATGTGACTCTTGAGAAGCATAGAGTCCTTACAGTTGACAACATTCATTTACTTAAGCAATTCACCAGCAAGACAGTGTGACCTTTGAGTATCGCAATCTGTTATCTAGTTATATGCTATTTGCTATTTTTCTAGTTTTGACTACAAGATTTTTAAAACCTGTATTTGAGCACAAAAGCTCTTTTGAAACCCTATGCATTTTATATCTGAATCTCTG
This sequence comes from Balaeniceps rex, assembly GCA_013401315.1. Taxonomy (NCBI): domain Eukaryota; kingdom Metazoa; phylum Chordata; class Aves; order Pelecaniformes; family Balaenicipitidae; genus Balaeniceps; species Balaeniceps rex. The sequence continues at coordinate 41,129 of VYZW01037080.1, read as the reverse complement.
CTCTGGCTCTCTAATTTACTATTTGTACCATATTGATGGTCAGTGACTGCAAGGAATTTCAGGCCTGAAGAAGCAGACACATTTAAAAAGTTCTTCATACTTAAATTTCTAAGAGGAAAATTCAGTCCAGGGGTTTTAACTATGACTTCAGTTACCTTTGCATTAGATTTTGAGCTACATCTCCCTGCTACCATCTCATTTGTCATTAATTTTCTTTCTCAGCTTGGTCTCTAGCCATAATTCTGGAAGATGGACAGCCTAATTTGATCTTTCTGAATTTAACCATATCACTATATATGATCCTAAAATGAAATTCTGGGCTATCCTATGCTTGTTCTCAATTCAGTGTACTCTTACGGTTCCAGGGTTTCCTAATGCTGCTGATTAGCTGGACAATTAATGAAAAGTATAATGAAGCTTGAACTTAAATTCATAAATTTCTCAGCACAAAATCTGAAACTCTAATAAAAGAACAGCTATGAACATTATATATGACGTTACTGAAGTTTTTTAGTTCAAGTTCAGTGTATTAGAAACCTTCCGAAATAGAAGAGCTACTATGCTTTAGAGCTGGCTTGAATTCTGAAAGATTCATGCCTCTGGAAATACAGTGTATAGATTTAAGCAATTTCTTTGCTGACCATTGCTCTGTTTTCTATAGTGAGGGAATAGGATGGGTCTATAGAACCAGCTACACTTTCACTGTAAAACTTTCACAAAGTTGGTATCGGGTCTATTATTCCCACTTCTGTCCTGTCGTATTACACAAGTACTGTACACTACCAACTAGAAGAATAACATAAATTACCTAACTCTTAAGTATTACTTAGGTCCTACCTTAAATTTAACAGCTTCCCTGGTCTTAGATCATTTATATAAGGTACTTTTGAAATTTTAAAAAAAATTTTAATTTCTAGCACAAACTGTTTTGGCAGTCGCTTCCCAGTTTCAGAATGCAAGCCCAATTAAAGCTTTTCCTTAGGCAAACTTCAAATGTCATGGGAGGAGTAGGAAGACTCATCCACTGAGTCAGTTGTTTATCCACAGGTTTTATTTTATTTGAAGGCACTTATGCCGACTCCTTGTACGCCTTTGTAATGATAGAGTTACTTTATTCCTAATTTCCCTTCAGGGGAATAGAATCAAATGTGATTCATTTTTAGGGAGAAAACTGGCAAAAGTTTATGTAATTAATACTCCTTCCAACAGAATATGAATTAAAATGAATTGGAGCACATTGGGTTTAATGTCTTTGGCTGGCATCTTCAAACAAGTGAAGTGTTTGAAATAGTTATATGTTGAGCACCTGCCTCTCCTCAGGAGTCCTGAAGATCCCAGCCTTTAGTATAGTCGTTCAGATCCTGACATATCTTGGCTAATAGACAATTTGTTGTTTTGTGGTTTGGTTTTTTTTGTTTTTTTTTTTCCTTTTAGCCCACTATGTGCAACTAATCTGCAGCATAGGACTCGCATTAGCTCTTAGAGCTGCCTCCTCCTTTGTCTTTGCATGTAGTCATCTTGCTTCTAGAATTACAGGTGAGTGAAGCAAGTTCAAAAAGTATAATGCGGAAAGCAGCCATTAGTAGCTGATGGGCTTTAGCTTCATTAGAAATATATTTTTGTTTTTCTTGGGTGTAGAACTGCTGAGGAGAGGTACCTAAAACATACTTAATATAGCAGACTTGTCAGTGAAAGGCATTCAGATTATTAGCAATTAGTTTATAGTGGAGAATGAATGAGAGGAGAATTTGTATTTAAATTACCATTCATAATTTGCTGAGCTGTATTTTTCAGGTACAGAAAGTTCTATTTCTTTAACACAGGTCTCGACAGACAGCTATTTGAAATAATCAAGGTGTACTTTAGTTTGTAGGCATTTGGGGTATGACTTAGAATGACCAGAATGCACGTATAGGTCTGGTATAACTTCAATACCAAGCTGGGAAATACTGTGCTAACACTGAGTATAAATCCTGTTTTGGCAAACCTAGTTCTTATTAATATTTTTAATAGCTTGCTATTTCTCTATTTTTCCTCAAGCATGTTGTGTTACCAAAAGGTTAATGGGTAGGTACAGTTACAAAGGAAAGTGTAGCTATATGCACAGAGCTATTTACTTACGGTGGTGTTATCTGCTTTTCAAGCTGAGGGCTAAAGTGTTTGGCATTAGCTTTAAAATGCTAAAGCTGTCTCTCTTGAAATTTTGCTGGAGTCCTACATGAGTTTATACAAGTACCAAATTAATAGGGATCAGTTTATACTGACAGTCCATCTCCAGTCCAGATTTCAGTACAATAGTTGATTGAATGTAAGCACTAAAGGTGGGAAATTAAACTTCTAATTTTCAAGTACTGTATAATTGAGGATTCTGAATGAAAGCCAGGATAGTTGAAGGGTTTACTCAGGACTGGTGACGAGTTTTTGGGCAGTGACTTTCACAATTGGAAGTGAAATGCATATGTTTCCCAGTGAATATGGAAATAGTTACCACCTAGAGCAGCAGCTCAGCTATCTTCAGAGTCTGTAATTGATTGTCAATTCTACAGAAAGTGGTATGACTCTAGTAACTAATGTTAAAGTAAAACTCTTGTGGAATTTGATGATCTTTTTATCAAACATTCACAAATACCTCATTTAAAACCAACTTTTTTCTCAATATTGAATGTGCAAACGAGGCAGAAGAAACCATTTTAAATATTCAGTAGCTTTGTGCTGCTGGTTTTTTGGGTTTTGGTGTTGGGGGTTTTTTGTTGTTATTCTTTACCTCCAGTTGAAGTATATCTTTGTTAGAAATTTGTGTGTGCTGTGCTTTTCCTTACTTTTATAGTTTAGTTATGGAAAATAGAAGTCAAAGCCTGAAGTGAATATTAGATATTGTGTGATATGTGATCACATATTTGCTTATCACATACTGAATATATAGATTGCATTAAAATGTTGTCCTATTGCGCCATTTCATTTTCTCAGCAAATGAGCTGAATAAAACTAAAATTAAACTGCTCAGAAAGATACCTTTTCCTTTGAACTACATGCTATAAGCAGAAATGATAGCTGTCCATCAAATGCAATCTTAGCGTCATGTCATAAGATATTTCTTGGTCTTCAAACTTCACTATGACTTCATATCCCAGCATACCACGTGCTCAAGTGAGGAATCAGAATACATTTGCCATGAAAAAACTAAATTTGGAAGCAAACAAGGCAAGCCTAATGTGAGTAATGTTCTGCTTAGCTTTTTCAAATGCAACAGTTTCAGAGGCAAGAATCTAGGTAAAACATTGAGGGGCGTATAGAAGTTAAATTTGTAACAGAGAAAATATGTTGTGGTGTTACTCCATAGTGTACTGTACTAAGGGATATCTTCCGTAGCATTGTCAAATGTAGTTTAATGAATGCTTTGAGCTGGCATGTGAGTTAATTTCCAGGCCTGTGCACTTTAAACCACAAACGTAACATAAATGGAATTTGTTTTTGTAAATAGGTTTTAAACTGCCATCTAACTTCCTTAGCTTTCAGGTGCACAACAATGTAGCTCTTACCCAGGCTGTGGCACTCCCAGATTACGCTGTTGGTTTGTGCCTTGTTGCAGGTAACGGGTGCTGGTTGCGAGGCAGGGCCATCTCCCCACGGTGCTGTGGGCCCGGGACGCCATTAACCCCGGCTGCCCTTGTCTGTAGCACTGGGGCTGCAGGCTTTCACTGTTCCTCTGACGCTTCCCACCATCAAGACTGAGACACACTTGCTGAGTAGTTAAAAAATCTTTCCTGAATTGCTTCCTTTTCTGTCATTGTTTCACAATGCATTTGACTAACTTGCAGATAATGTCTGGCCACACAAGCATGAAACCCCCAAAATGTCAAGCATTTGAGTTACAAAGAATTGATATGAATTAGGGAACCATCCCATAAAGATGCTATTTGATATTTTTTTATTCAATATTTTTTCAGAAATAAATAGGAATGCAATGTTTCACTATTAAACATTCCAAATATTTCTACAGCTCAATCCCTTCACCTTTGTGGGGTGTGCACAGAATGCAGTTGCTCATTTAACCAGCTTGGTCAAAAGAAGCTCCTGTGCAAGAGTAGGAGTATCTTTAGGGGTGTTAGGCTGTTCAGGTTCCATCTAAAAACAATGGGCTCCTTCAGAGACTGATTTAGACAATTTTTATGCTATGAATTCACAGTTTATAAATTGCATTCGCTCTCTAAATCAGTCTCTGGAAGAGCCTTTCTGTCCATTGGTTATAGAAAGACAAGTACAGTGACTGTTTTGCAGACTATTGTGATCCAGGACTTTTTAATACAACTTTGAGTTGAAGATGTCTTTCATCTTGTCCAGTGTAATATTGAGTTATCTGACTGCCATTTGGAAAAAAGGACTGCATTTAGTGTAACTCGTTTGATTCTTTTAACTTATTCACTTATTGCTTAAGCCTTCATCAATCCACTTCCACTTTTATATGTACCAGCTCACTATCAGTTATCCCCTGACATTCTTTCACTATTAATTGCCAGTAGATAAGGTCAGATATTCCTCTCACAGTGGTTATATATTGGGACCTTGCCATTTAACTGTTGAAGTTAAGGCAGTTGACTGACAAATTCCTATTTTTGTGTGAAGAAATCTATCAAAACCTTAAAAGATAAATAAAAAGTCCCAGTTGCTGCATTAAGGTGATAGGTGGTTTACTTACTATAGTGTAGGTAGAAGTTACAGATAAATTATTCAAAAGGGATTTTTTCTGTTTGGTTTTTGTTTTCTTTTAATAGAAGGCCACAGGAACAATGAAGAACTGAGTACAGATGGCATAGGGTGACAGTAGTAGTCAGTCACTCAATCCATACAGCCTGCTTGAAATGCAAAATTACTTTTAACGTTCAGTATCTGTACTGCATATCTAACAGTGACTAGTTTAGAATTCTGTGAGGAGTCAGAGGCTTTGCTTGGATATCACAACCTTGTAATTCATACAGGATTCGTCTGCACCTCGTTATGTTTGGACTGATTTCCTTGAATATCTGTTCGGTTCTAAGTATCTCCAAATGCAGTGATCAAGTCTGCTTAGCCCAGGTTCATGTTCTGCCTTAACCTTTGTGACCAAGTTAAACTAAAACCGGAAAAGGTAGTTTGTTCATACTTGATAGAGCACTGGAGTTTCTAAAGGATTTAATAATGACAGGTTCAACTAGGAGGGCATTAGTTTTCACAGAACTTCTGCAGTTGTAAGTAATGCAAGCTTGATTCTATGTAGCTGCCCACTCTATAAACCACTTACTGTTTGTACAGTTCATTTCATAGTAGACCTCTCTGCCTTCCCCAGTTCATGTTTTTCCTCATGAGCTACTTGATGCACCAGAACATAGTGTTAGAAAAGGACACTGTTAGAAGATTGCTATGGCAGGTAATGAAGCTTATCAATTTATGTTATAAATGAATGCATGTCATGGCATGTACACAAGTTCTCTGAAGTCAGTAATCTCAACAAATCAATCTTGGGACCCGTTGGAACTGTTGCTTATACTGTGATCCTGGGAAAGGATCAAAGCATTCAATCTTAGGGATGCTGGGAATGACAAGTTTAATACAATGAGTTTTGTTTTTTATCACTGAAATTTACTCCTCATATATTAACCCTTCACACAGGGCATGGTTTAATACTTAGCATATGTATTCATAGGATAAAAAAAGAAAATAAGTCCTTCCTTTTCATGAGTGAAGGAACATAGAATCTAAGAATTCTTGTAACTGTACTTGAAACAAGTTCATGGGGGGATCCAGAAGTACATGAAAAAGCAATCCAAGTCATTTTGCTTCAAGTCTTGATACTATCTCAGTAGCGTTGATGCTATCTGGATAAGCCCTGATTTTTCTTCAGCAAGCGGTAGGAGCAAGAAGGTGTATATTAACATCTGGCCCACAGCATCTGAATAGGAAAGAAATAGGAAGTAACATAGGGCCAGATTGCTCATTAAGTAAATAGGTTGCATGCGATTTTCAATGAATAAATGTATTTATTAGTTAGCAACTCATTGGGATGTAATTGCAGAATATTTTTGTTGTGTGTTATTCAATGAAGGAATATTGTCAGGCAAGGAGGTGATGAAACTCAGGGTATGCTTATGTCTTATCTTGCCTACTGTTGGACAGTAGGCTAGCCTGCACTGAGCTTTGTGCTGCTGCTACTTTAAATGAACCAATTTAAAGATGGTTTTGAAATAGCTACACTAGTTTAACTACATGAATGGTCCCATTGGACACACTCCAGGCATCTGCTATTGGCTACTGTTAGACACAGGGTATGGGGTTAGATGTCCTTTGGCTTGGTATGGCACAGTGCTAAGCTATTGCCAGGCATGAGTGAGGCACTGTAAGTTTAAAAAGAAACAAAAGAAAGACCCCCTGTGTTTAAATTCTAAAAGCTCTTTCAGCTACTAGCAAAACTTGTGCTCCACCACACTGCAGGAGTACTAGAGGTGAGTGAAAAAAAAATAGTAGTATTGTTCATAGATTCTGTATAGTGGGTAACACTGGGGGATTAATCAACCTCCAAAGGTTTCATTTTAGCTTTGTAAGTTTTAAAAAGCCTGAAAGCTTTCTCTACAAAACAACACAAGTGCGTCTGTTCTTGGAGTGGGAACAGCAAACGCTGTCAGGTTTTTCTGTTGTCCTCACAGATTTGGGCATTTGGGCATTTCTTCTGCAACAGTGACCCATGTGCAGCCTTTGACACCTCTTCAAGAGCTGCTGTACAATGAAGTATTGGCCCTATATTTATAAAATTCAGGAAAACAGGCATTTTTGTCAACTCATTGCACTTAAGTGGCTTGGCAAGTTAAATGAGGTATTTAGAGAGTGGTTACTTGTGGCTGTCAGTGGCTTCTTTTACAGCACAACCACCAGCTCAATATCAGTCAAGTGACTTTTCTGATCCTCTGACAGTGTGGGGCCCAGCAAGCACTTTGTGGTTCTTTCATGCATAAGAATACGCATGCATAATGGTAGTGAATGGTTGTTCTGTGCCTGAAATAATGTAATGCTCATGGAGAACGGAGCTATCACCTCTATCTTTTTTTTGAAGGAAAAAAAACCAACACCACCCACCCCAACCCTGTTGTGTGCACATGGTAAATTATTTTTCAAAGGCACATGTGCTACTTTTTTTTTCAAATGGCTATATAATGCCACCAACAAGGCATTAAATACATTGTAGGAAAATGTTTAGCTAGCGGGTTGCTTCTTCTGAAGGCCTAATAAAACCATGTTAAGCTCATTAGCTGAGATTTTTATTAATGTTTTGTGCTTTTGTCTGGAAGCTAATCTGGAGGAAGGAAAGTGAGAGGAAAAATTAAAGATTTGAGCCTACTGCAGTTATGGTGGACATATGATTTACAGCTTAACAGCTGTTGGCTGCAGGAGAACATGTAGCTATTGAAGTTTTTCCAGACAAATACTTCTTTTAACAGATCTTTTTTTGCCATAAAATCACCTTTGGATCAAAAACTCTACAGCTTGGAAGAACTCCTTGATTAAAACAGGATGCTGCTTCACATTCTAGTTGGATGTGGTGTTCCTTTGGAGCCAGTGTAACTGAAAGCCAGATCTAATTATTTCACACATTTTTTTGTAGCATCATATTGAAGTCCTACCAAAAGATTCTGTGGGTGAAGAATCCTGGGTACCGGCATCTGTAGTGTAAGCTGACCTGCACATGGGATGGGGCAACAGGGGCTTAGTGTCCTTACTTAAGAGTGGTTTAGGTTATTATCATAGTCATTAGTTTTAATTCCCTCTGATAGGTCTTTTTACTTATTTGGATTATTCATTCATTCAAATGGATTCTAAGTCAAAAGGATGTCTTCAGAAATTCTCGTCAGTGTGGGAAGTTACTTCACAGAGACTGTTCTCAACAGGCCATCGACTCTAGTGCTCACTTGAAAAAATTGTTTTCATTTGACTGTGGTAGTTTTCTGTATGAAGTGACTGTGCTTTATCTAACAGCTTTCAAAACCTTTTTTTTTTTTATGAAAAGGTGTGTGTAACTTTGATTTTTTTGGAATACAATTTTATGTAGGACATTTATATAAGGTATTCTGTGTTCATAATATTTTTAAAGGATGAGGTGTGCAATCAAATATGCAGGATGCAGCTGACTTTGTGAATTATGCTTGTTTGCAGTCAAGTGATGATGGGATGAAATCTGAAGCCTCAAATCACAATTTTTTCTCAGCCTGCTCCTGCACTAGACACGTTTCTGAGAAACTTCACATGCGTATAAGAATATACTCAAGAATGCTTATTTTAAAGAAGTACAACATTGGATGTCTAAGAATGTAAGTTAGGCAGAAAGAATTGGCTGTGCTTATCTCTTCTTTAGATGAAGCTTATGTTTATGGATTATCATGTACCAGGAATACAAAGTAGTACATTGTATTTTATCAAATCTTATGTGTATTCTTAAAAGAATCAGTTGTTAAAATAGTTAATCAAATGATGGGGGGAGGTGTCAAACTGAGATGATGGGCCCTTTTCCTTGCTATCAGTGTGTCCTCCTTTAGCAATAAATCATAGTGTATTCACTGAAGGGCAGAAACTGATCATTTGATTTCAGGAAACTAAAAATGTCCACATTGATTTTTCAGTTGTATCCTACTGAAGTTGGTATCTGCCTGCACAGGTCTGTGACAGGGTTCTTTAAGCGTGCTGTGAGACAGATGTGGAAAGATATACAGGATGACCTGAAGGCAGAATGAGAACTAAAACATCTAGGTTCGGCAAAGTTCTTGTCAAGATAAGTTGCTTCTAATCCTTAGGCACATTTAACTGCTGCGGTTCTATGTTCTGTGTCACGTGTGGCCATATGAATTCATGGGCCATATCTATGCATATAACAGAATGAGTTGCTGTGATATTGGAGGAAGCATCCCTTAATACTCCAGGATCTGCATTTAATTCTGTATGTTCTTCATCCATATACTTTGTTGTGAGGCCTTGAGTAAGTCATTTAATTTGTGCATCTCCTGTAAGCAGGATAAAACTGTTTTCCCCAAAGTTGTCAGTATCTTCTGAAGACATATTCAAGCGTTAGTGTTTCTTTTTTGGCAATCTTGAACTTGGCTGTCTTCAGCAAGATGCCAAGAGCCAGTGAGCTGTTTGGCATTGATAAACACTTGACGCACCTAAACTATCTTAGCCAAGTTCCCATGTCTGTTCAAGTAATCTTGAATGATAAGCAGCAATTGCTTCCTAAATATTACACTTCAGAGCATTTAGTCACAGCAGGCAAGTTAGCATTGTCTTTGTGCATCTGGTAATATTTTTGACCATAAACCAAGTGGGAAGAGAGGGTGTATCCTAGATCATTCCTGAGAATCTTCTGCTAAAAGTGATGTCTGAGACATGTTTGACTGTCACATGTGATGGGGGAATATGAGAAAAAGTAGTAAAGCCATAGATGTATTCTGTCACAACTGGAGACAAAAATATAACTGGGAAAAGCTTGTGTTTTGCATTACCCTATGATGTGATTTCTCCTTGATCCCATGAATTGTTGTAGTTTCCAAGTAGAATGTAATTAGAAAGCATGTGGACCTCCATGTGGTGTAATTGAAAATATGTTTAGAAAAATAAATCACTAACAGCTTGCTTTTTTAGCTGGTGCTTTGAAATTCTCTAATTGGATTATTAGCAGATGGCGCCATTTCTATTGTCTTGCCTCATAGCAGTCTTTACTGAAAAAGGAAGAAAAAAGTATTCTTTATGCCTAATTAGAGGACTTTCATCTGGAAAATATTGCCTTTAGTAATCTGCCCCATAGCTATTGTCAAATAGTGGTAGATGAGATAATTTCACTGATTCATAGATCTTTCCTAGAGAATATGGATTATAACTTGTTTCCAGTGAAAACTAAAACTGTTAGCTTGCTTTATTTTTCCTTCTGGTAAGTAAGAGGCCTCTCCAAAACACATTTGTGGAGAAGACCCTTTGACTTACTCCTCTAGAAGTTGAAATGTAATATTAATTTTCTACTTGGAAACTAC
>VYZW01037080.1:362-11563 GCA_013401315.1 Balaeniceps rex | reverse complement strand
GTAGTTTTGTAAAAAAGGTGTTAAAATTGTTTTTTGGGGAAGTTTGTTTCCCCCCCCCCCCAAAAAAAAAAAAAAAAAAAAGGAAAAAAAGAGGTGAAATCCTTTTAGCAGTGATGGAAGACAGAGGGTAAACCCCACATAATGTGTGGGAAAGAGGCAGCGAAAGCCATTTATCCTCACAGGAGTAATAAAGTATCATCTGTTCTAATGGCCTTGGCTGCTACTTCTGTCACTCAGTTTGCATGAGTATAAAAATACAGGGTGGACACACTGGGCTTAAAACAGAGGAAGCTATTGTTGTGTCTTCTGCTCTGCAGTTGAGGTACGTACGTATTACAGTAGGTAAAATATTACGTCTCTTAAATTAATTATACTTTAATTCCATTAGCTCTTCTTTAGTATTAATGTAAGATAGGAAGTATACCAGCCCTGATGCTGAGTCAGAGAACTGGACAAATAATGTGGATTTGTAAAGAATTAGTTGCAGTTGTTTCTTATGAGGTCCTAGTCCCTGCAAACTATGCAACAGTCATCACTTAGGTTAGTTTTGCAAATACCAAAATGTTCTCTCTTATATGGATCCATCGACTACAGCATTGCCAGAATGGTAATGTTGAGAATGCATTTGCAGAAGCGTTAGAAACAGTTGCTGGCTTCAGTGTCTCATGTTTTAGCAAGCTCTTCTCTTCAACATAAACAAGCTCTTCTCTTTCATTTTTACTGTTTATCTTGTTTGGATACAGAATAAGATAGGGCTTGGACCCTGTTACAAAATTGCTGTACTAGATATTGACTGAGCAAAATTTTCTCCTTTTGCTTTCTGTGCCCCTAGTTATACCATTACCAGGATTAATTTGTATTTAATGAACCTCTGTGCAAGCACTGATGGAGACTTCTTTTTCCTCCAAACATCAGTTACACTGAAATAGATGCTGCAGATAGGAATATGAACTGGTGAAAAACAGTGAACTACAAGGTAATGCAAAAATTCTTTCTGTGTTTAGTAGGGAGAGTTCATTACTATTTTGCAGTGTTATTCTCAGTGCTCATCACTTTCCATGCTAAGAAACTGAGGTTTTTCAGATAAATAAAATTACAGTAGTGGTTATTTTCTTTGGCTTTGATATATTGACTTCAGAGGTTGTGTGTAGCTTTCAGAGTGGTGGAATGGACGTATGTTGCATTGTCAGAAATGTATTTTCTGAGCATTCTTTCTGACCTCACAGTCTTTTGGGGGAAGGAGATACATTCTTTCATCTGAAAGGTCAAAGTGGATAAAAACGTATGTAAACACTTTAAAAATGTATACCTCACAATTTAGTTGGAATTAGGGTGTGTTGTAACACAGGATCATCCTTCAGTCCCCTTAACCTCCCCCAACTTACTTATCCAAGGTATGTGGAGTGCTTGCTTTGTTCTCAGTTTCTATGAACTACAAGAATGGGAATAAAATGCTAAAATTCTGCTTAGGATAGTCATTTATAGCTTCATGATCAAGAACATCACAGGAGAGGAGCGTTTTTATGTCATACTAAAACTCTTCAAGAACAGTAAAGATGGAGCTTTTAACTGCTGGAATTTGAGTATAGAGTAAGTAAGTTTGGTAGAGTTGAGTCAAATGGACAGGAAAATACATATGAGCTAGTAACTCTATGGAACTTACTGATTTTAATGTCCTCTGATATTGCTCCTCTCTTCCCCCTCTTAGTAAAGGATTCCAAAAATAATTCGTACCAAGTCTGGGGGACAGTATGCTTCATAATATTAGTGGATCATTGCAATTAGTGCAGTTAATTCATAGCTATACAGATAATTCACTTATAATAGTTTAACATTGAAAAGTTCAGTGATGAAACCTTATTTGCAGAAGTCTGAAATTCCTTCGGTTCTTGGAATACCCTTGGTGAAATAAATCCATATTAACTCCAAAAATAGAGACGTGGATCCAATTGGCCACAGTGCTCTCAATGCTGAGCACTTAGTTATCAGTCTTTCCTGCTGCCTAGAGTAGCTGAATATTGCAGTTCATGTTGGGAAACTTGAGTTGACTGATTTGCTCTCAGAAAATCAAAAGATTTACATGACTTATCACATGCACTCCATAGGCTTCTAAATGTCTTCCTCACATCCCAAAATGTGCCATTGACTGCAGTGGATATCTTTACATTACAATGCAAAGACGCATCTTTTTTTACTGTTTAAAAATGAACTAAAGTACAGAATTACAATGCAGTTAATTTCTGATGTTAACTGCAAATAAAATGGAGCTTTATTGACTGCTTCCATTGTATTCACATAACTGAAACTTCTTTATGGGAGGGACAGGGAGAGACAGTTGAGCTCTTTCATAACCTACCTTCTTGTCATGTGTGCTGACAGATGTTTCTTCCCCTTTCCTCTTCCCAACCTAGGCACCATCTGTATATGCCGTTGTACTTTTAGGCTTCCACACAATATTTGACACTGGAACTTTCTGTTTAGCTGTTGCAATATGTGTCTTCATGCCTAAACCAAAAACATACATTTTATTTCTGTGAAAAATGGTGTTGATCTAGAAGCATTTTAGGTTTAGTTGATGTGAATTGGAGCTTAAAAATGTTATCACAGGAAGTTCTTCTGCTCTGTAACTAACAGTACAATTTATGAACTGCTAAGCTTAGTTTTTCATATTAAAAGGAATGAGAAACTGTAAATCTCAACAGCTGCTGAGTTTAAGCAATTGGGTAAAATATAAAAGATTATATTAATATATGTTCTGCGGGCAAATTATCCTCATATATCCCCCAAATATTTTTTTCTGAAATTATTTTCTCAGTCCCTGACCAAAGCCCGATGCACGCTGGTCAATTTTCAAGGAAGTATTTAGGAACTCTGTCTGTTACATGCACTGTAATGATGATTACAGTGTTGGCAACTCCCATTTAGTAGAAGTATCTGATCAAGTGATCCTCCAAGGAGTCTGCTGCTTGTGGCTCTGGGCAATACCCCTGGATTCCAGCACTGAGCTCTGGCTATGCTCCTCTGCAGAAGTCATTTGCAGTCCTCTTTTCCTTCATCACCTTCAACAAACTAGCTAGTGTTCCAGAATTTTGGCTGTGCTTCATCTTTGTGTCTATTTGTTTTCTTGCAGTCTGCCACTTTAACGCATAGCAGTTAATAAAATAACTAAAATGTCAGAAAGAAAAATACTGTATGAGAGAGGTAGGTAGGCTTCCTAGCAAAAGTTGAAAACCTAACTTAAGCAGATTCTAAAACAAATATACGTAACTGCCAGCAGTGAATTGAACAAATACTGGGGAATTGGGCTATGTTATTGAAAGCTGAACTTCCTCTTTGGTCGTTTCTTAGAAAGTGTATTTGAAGCACAGTCATGTTACGTGCAGCCAGATATGTTCTTTCTCACCTGCCCAGAACACTGATGAGATGGGGGTGTTGTTGAAACATCAAGGCACTTGGATTTATGGAAGTTGGGAAGATCGTAGTTTTCACTGAACTCTGTGCATGCTGTGGTTCCTTACCAGTGGTGGAAGAACTGTGTCTTTGCAGGTTTGAGTGCTCAGCAGATACTTTCACTTACTTCACCGTTTTTTACCATGTCTAAATCAAAGTTTGCAACATCTTAGAGCATAAGAACAAAATGAAGAGATGTTTTAAGCAATTTAAATCAAATATATCATAAAAATTCCAGCTAACTTTTGACCATTGAAATTCACAAATTTTGTAGCTCTTTAAGCAGAGATGGAAGACAGTGGAGAAATGGCAATCTTGCTTTTTTCCAGTTTTTGTAGATTATTCTTATCCTGCCTCACTTTGCAAGTTCATCAAAAAAGCAAAATTATCAATTTGCTCCTTCTTTGTAGCTTCAGAGATATCATGGGGTTTTATTTCAAAGACAAACGGGGTGGAGTTAAACCTTTCTGTATAACATTAAGACTACAGAAGAACAATTTTCAGATTTTTTTTGTGGTTGAAAACATCTGCAAAATATCACTGCAAGGTAGGCAATGAAAAAGTTATTTTCTGCAGAGTTATGCCACATGGCCATAGTCAGAGGTTTTAATAGCATCCCAACTAATTTTACAGATTTTTTTTTTTTTTTAAGCTATTTATAACTTCGGTTTCTCGTGGGTTTTATCTTGACATTTCCACCTGTATAATGAGTGGATTGCTTCTGATTTACAGCTGAGTTCTCAATTTTTGTGTCTATTATGTATATCAAGTGACATGATGACAAAACTACTCATAAGAAAAATAACCTTTTTCTTTTATTTTTCTGAGCATATTTTTTTAAATAGATGCTTAAAATGAAATCATGAGGAATTTTAAGAAAAACTTAAGACTGCTTCAAATCTAATCCAAACCAGAATGAACTCTATCATACTAATTTAAGTTTAACAATTTTCACGCTAAGCTAGTAAGCTTTCTACTGATCCATATTCTTTACTGGTATGTTAGTTTATGGTAGATTTTATACAGAGGTTATACTTCTGATCCAGTTGTGTTAATTTGTATTATTTCAATTATGAATGAATTTGCAAACTCACTTGGAGGTGCAAGGTACTTTAATGTTCCTCATGTTATTTTCCTGCAAATAAAGAAAATCTCCATCTCTTGGGGAACATCTTTTTCACACTAACTCCTGGTTTTTTATAGTGTTATGTACTGGCTCCTCAAGTGGCTGGCGTAGCCTCTGAGGGAGCAACTCTGCTGCCTCTGGACTATTCGTATTATTGCACTGAGTTCTGCAAGGGTGTCGTGGTTTAACCCCAGTTGGCAACTAAGCACCACACAGCTGCTCACTCACCCTCCCCCACCCCAGTGGGATGGGGGAGAGAATCCGGGGTAAAAAAAAAGTAAAACCCATGGGTTAAGATAAAGGCAATTTAACAGGACAGCAGAGGAAGAGAAAATAATAATAATAATAATAATAATAATAGAATATACAAAACAAGTGACGCACAATGCAGTTGCTCACCACCCGCTGACCGATGCCCAGGCAGTTCCTGAGCAGCGATCGCTGCCCACTGGCCAACTCCCCCTGGTTTATATACTGAGCATGACCTCATATGGTATGGAATAGCCCTTTGGTCAGTTTGGGTCAGCTGTCCTGGCTGTGCCCCCTCCCAGCTTCTTGTGCACCTGGCAGAGCATGGGAAGCTGAAAAAGTCCTTGATTTAGTGTAAGCACTACTTAGCAACAACTAAAACATCAGTGTGTTATCAGCATTCTTCTCCTACTAAATCCAAAACACAGCACTATGCCAGCTACTAGGAAGAAAATTAACTCTATCCCAGCTGAAACCAGGGCAAAGGGTAACCAAATATTTGGGTTTAAATATTTGGGAAGTATCATAGGAATTGAATGCCTTATGATTTCATGGTAAACAGGGGGAAATTGCTTTTAATAGTAAATATTAAATTAAAAGTTAAGAAAGAATTAGGACTTAGTGATTGAGGATCACAACTGAGGGTAGGTTGAATCAAACACAAATGTAGCCACCTATATATTAAATGCACATCAGTAAAACATCTCTCAGAATGCTTACTCTATTTGGTAGCTGAGATGCTGTTCCTAAGAAATGCTTTCGTTATGAGTATTTCTTTCAGGGAATGACATTCTTAGATTTCTCCCCCAACCCTGTAATTACTTGGGTAGAAATCTCCAAATTTTTTTATTCTTTAATGATTCCAGTTTTATCACAGTTCAGTCTGTATCAGAGCTCTTACTCATAGTTGCTTACCCTAATCTGGGCATTGGTACTATTATAAAGTAAGGTAAAGGCTCTGTGGTTCTGGATGTTAAGCTTTAAAAGTTTCTTTCCTTTACTCTTCAAGATATAATATTGCCAGTAAATACTGAGGCACATAAACTGTGACAGAAATGCAACAGAGAATGATAGGTAGGTTAAGAAATTACTTTGAGATAACCTGGAGGTCAAGAACAGTCTAAAATGTTTGCTTTGGGGGATCAGAAATTGTGATTTATCAGGCTACAAATTGATCCAGCTCTGGTTTCTTGAGGCCTTGGTGTATTATAACTGACATCAGACACACACAGCCAAAGTCTGAAAGAGGAATCCCACTATTTTAGACATTAGCAGAGCTGAGATCGAACTTCTGTGTCATATGCTGTGATTGTGATCTGCTTCAGGCTTCAGATGGAACTGTTGATTCCTGGGGTTTCTGATTACTTGAGTTAGTGAAATGGACATCTGCTTTGCTGAGCAGTGGAGCTGTTGCAACTCTTCTTGCATCTGTGTCAAATTATCTTGCATACTGAGAAAAGGAATTTGGGTAATGTGTGCATGCTGTCTGCTGCTTCATACACCTTTCTAACTAACGATGCAGTTGTCACCTAAATAAGGCCATCTAGTGGTGAAATTCTAGTAGTAGCTACGTCTGCTGCAGTTAGTAACTGAGTTTTAAAAAATTGTGGATAGGTTTGCAAAGATCTACTTAGCTTTCCGTTATATTCTAGTTTGCATTAGCTTTCACTTCAAATATTGATTCAGCAACAATTGCTCAAATTCTGTATTGTTGACCCTCAAATTTAATATGAGGCTAGAAATAGGAGGAATCACCCAGAATCCAGAGGGCAAACGGAATTAAAACCAGACTATGCAGTAGAATTAAATAACTTCTTCTATATGTCCTCTGTAATTTCTTCTGCATGTATGCAAATAATGTCAATAATGACAACTAGTTTATGGTTTATGTGTTCATCTGTTACTTCTGAAACACTGTTTTTTCTTACTTTATTCCGCATGTTCAGCAAGGTCCTCACCTGTAGCCAGGCACGTATTTTAGTGATTTATTCTCTCCCTTCCTTCTTGTACATTAGTGTTGTCTATGTGTATGTTCTTCTGGTTCAGCTGAATTGATGGCTTAGTCTATCCTGTGGCTTTGCACAGATGAAGCAAAATGGGAGAAATACATTCTATAGCCAGAAAATTATTTTATCTGGGAAACAGAAACCATCAGTGTCACACTTCTGGCATCTGTCCATTTAAGCTAACCCTCATAATCTTTACACTAGTGGTACAAAGTTGTGGAACTTCACATAATTGTATGTTATGTAAGAAGAGAAGCAGTGGCAAAGCTGGGAACGGCTTTATTCTGGGAGGTATTAACTGAGAGCATTGTCACCAAGTCGCTTACCAGAATTTGTGTGATTTATTGTTTTGCCTGCAAAAAAGAAAGATCTCAAGCTGCCCCTGTGATGTTCTTGTTCTTCTCTAACCTTTTGTTTCCTGGGGGTTTTGCACATAGACATGAGGTTTTAATACTTTGCAGCTCAGGACTCAAGCTTAGATATAAGTACAGGCTTGACTGAGTGAATTAATTCCTTTCAGCTCCAGTCAAATCCAGAAAAAAATATGCTTCCCCTGCTGCTTCCTGAGACAAAACCAGGAGCTGCAGTACCCCATACTTCTGGGAAAGCTACTTTCAGCTACATTCTGCTACTGCTTACTTCCACAACTAAAATGTCTGCCTGTGGAGGTAGGTTGACATCTGAGCAGTAAAAACTTTCCAGGGCAGAGAGAGTTTCCAACAAGTGTCTGATAAAACCAGAAATCAAATAAAAATAGTGATTGATGGAGCTTGAGATGGGTTTAAAAATGCAGTATAGTGTATTCTTTTGCCACAGATAATATGGTGGTGGTTATCCTGTGCCATCTACCCTGTTGCTGTTGCATTATTGTCAGTATACAGACTAGTTAGTCCAGTGCTATGTTTAACTGGAAGGTATGACTAAAGGGGTCAGCTAAAAGCAGTTATTTGCTGGGTTTTTTTACTTTCAGGTAACTGAGTAATTTGGAGTAGTTTGTTCAGCTTATGAGCAGCTTATTTCAACTAAAAGTATTATTTGTTTGAACTGTTAGGCTATTGTGCAACAGGATTGTAAAAGTCTGAATGCCACCCTCATCATACATGAAGGGAAATATCTGAAAGAAATAGGATGCTTTTGTGGATGTAATGAAGTTAGAGTCAAAACCAGAGCAAAATAGAAATGTAGTTAAGTTGGCAGTGCTTTTTTTCCTATGTGTAGCTCTGTAGTGCCCTAGCTATTAGAATAAGCCACTGTTATGGTACCAATGAGTGTGGTGTACATCCCATGGCTATTTACTGCAAAGTAGAGAATAAAGAGTGGTCGGACTCCAAGTCACACTAATAGCTACAGGCAAGTCTGAGCAGAGACGCTGATCCTGTCTTAACAGAAACAATATTTTATTTCCACATAATCATAAAAAACCTACATGTTTCCTTTAATGTTCTTGTGGCAATAAATCATAGCAATTTTTTAAACCAGAATAATAATTGTTGTATTGGTGACAGTAATGGCTTCTGTTATCTTTTAGGTCAGACAAAATTGATGGAACAACTAAACGCGCTGCATTCATGATCGCTCATTACTTCAGTGCCACTGTCCGCACAGACATGCAGGTTCTTTAAACTGAATACTGCAAAGAGTGGTAATGCAGAGTGAGCCTGTGCTGCTCCAACAGCAAGAGTTGTAGCTTGACAATTACAGGAGGCATCTCTTAAGCTTTATTACAGGTGTAATTTTCTAGTTGCTGCTATTGACTTAAATGGATGTTTTGCAGTGGTGGGAGCATCTAGGCCTGGCTGAAGATAAATGTAGCCACTGATGGCATGTTTAATAAAACCTAGCATCCACATTATCTATTTAAATACTTTTCTTGAAGATGCTTAATGCTTCTGTTTAAATCTTTGCTTAGAGAAAAGATGCATTTAGAGGAGAGACGTGTAATGCTATGACAATTACTAGAAGGAAGACAGTGTGCTTTTTCCTTACCTCCCCGCAGTGAGTAGCGTTGAATACTAAAAATACTGTCCCTCTAAGGCACACTGAAGGGTTTCTTGAAATACTTAAAACTTTATTATCTAGTGCTTTACAAGTTTGAATGATCACAGAAAGTTTAACCAGGATGTGTTCTGACTGTAATTTTGTAAAAGACTCTAACTTTCTTAAATATCTCTAAATCTGGAAAACTCCATAGGTAATGGTAATGGCTTAACAGAGATAGCACCTGGTCTATCAAAATAAGTTGTTCGTTTTAAAACAAAACAAAACAAAACAAACCCCCATAAGTCTTAGAAAAGTCTTTGGCTTCTTAGATTTCTCTGGGAGTAGTAGTGGGATGCAAGCTGCATCCCCTGAACCCTTGGTGGTTCTTCTGTTAGATGTTTTAAGTTTTTGTTTGTGAACCGGGGAGAGACTAGCTGCTGCAATTGGAAAGTAAGAAAATATGCATTCTGCTGTCATAGAAGCTGCTGCTTTCCCACTAAACTGACTAATAAGATATTTTATCTCCTACATTTTGTTCCTCGCTTCTGGTGTCGTATAGTCATGCTCAGTACAAATGCTGCTAAACTTTAAGATACTTGATGCTGTTTTCAGTACTAAAAATTAACCATATACTTTAACAGTTTTGCTTCATCGTTTTGTAGGATTGGATCTCAGTCCCTCAATCAGAGGTTGCTGAATAGTTAACAAAAATGAAGAGATTATCTGAGAAATTAACTAAGTGGGGTTTTAATATGCCTTTATATTTCATGGTCTTCAGCTGGCAGAGGCAACCATATGTTTGGGTCTTTCACAATATCTGCTTCTAAGCATAGCTACTTAAGTATGATTCAGAAAATATGAAGTTTGAGTTATGTAGTAAATAGATAGAGGCACTTCCACAGGACAAGCAAGAACACAGAAATTAGTCTGAAAATGGATGTGAATATATCCCTTGGCTTGCTTTCTGAGCAGATGCATGTAATCTCTCTGGTGTGCTGAATGGAAGCTGTGTAGCTGTGGTTAGGACAGAGCTCAATTCAGATCAATTCTGCTGAGAGTTTGGGTATGTTAGCTGGGCTCAGTGTTATATTAACTGTGGTTACACAGTTTTTGGTTGGCTCCAAATATAAGCCAAACACAGCAGAAGACTAGATATACACTGAAATATTTTGCTCCATTGGGAGTGAAATTTCTAAATAAATTTGAGGATCTAGGACTAGTTATACAGATCAGCAAAGGTATATAGGTGCCCAGAGGGAGTTAGGTTTCTAATTAACTTTATGAATATAGAATTTCCTATATAGAAACTTAAATGCTTAGCAGCTTTCAGGAAAACTGTGCAGGCATGGTGTCTGACAACTCAGGTGCGGCATGGTGTAATTGTCTTGTATGAGAGCTGACATGCTGGCTATTTAGCAACCAAATCTATTTTAGTAAAATAGCTGTATATGAATGACATCCAGCTCTGTTTTTCTGTGGCATGGAAGATTCAGTGACTTAATGGATGGAACATAACAGCAGCTAGTGAACAGTAAGAATTATGAGCTTTTAAGTTTTTTCGTAAATATGTGAGCAATATTTTGAAAAGCCAATTTAGTACTCCACTGAATATTGATATTAGTAGCATTATTTTAGATCACTAGCTTTACTGAAGTAGAGAGTGACAAACAATTTAATCTGTTTATATTACTTTAGCAGAAAAAGCATTATGAACTAATCTTTGTCTCCATCTTTTAAATTATCCTGAAGTCAAATAGTTCAGTGCTTCTATGCTTGCAGTTCAATCTTATAATCAGTTTAAGATAAATAGAAAGCAAAAATACTTTTGTGAGACTTAGTTGTAATGACTGCAAGACCCTGAACTATGGCCAATTTAAATGACACCAGCTGAGGCCAGACAGTGTGAAACAGCTAAGGCAGCATTTGATCAAATTTCGTTTAACATGGACCTACACAGATGAAAAGCAGTGAAGTGCTAGGCTTACTTAACAGGATGAAAACGTTACAGTTGAGAACTTCTCATTGGCTGGAAGTTGCAAATTAAGTTTACATTTGGGAAAGGAAAAACAAAGGAAAAAACTTAAACCCCCAACCATACTGTAGGTAGGACTTGGCCAAATACTAATGCATCTCATAACTGCATAGGTGGTGCTGACTGTCTTGAAGATGACTTCAGATCCAATTTTTAAGCATCTTGCGCAGAGATTGAATGCCTCAGTAGAGCAGTGTACTGATCCACTCTCAAATTCAGTATATAGGAGAACATTTAAAAATACTGCTTTACTTCATATGTACAAATGCTGCTGCATGAATTGGAAGCTCAGCATTTTCACCTGGACTGTAGGTTAAGGTGTTTTCGTGAAATCACCCCCAGTTTTAACTGGTATATA
>VYZW01037072.1:9897-59466 GCA_013401315.1 Balaeniceps rex | reverse complement strand
ATGCTAGGATGTAATTAAATATACTTTAGGCAAGGTAGAATATGGAATGTGACATATATTTCTTTATTCTGGTATTATTAACATAACACTGAGTAATGAGACAAGATCTGCATATTCACCTTGCTGGAACTGGGATTGTGATGTGTGTGTCTATTTATATGTACACACATACGTGGACACCCAAGAGCCCGTTTCTGTATAAATTACTGCAGCTCAGAATGATTTAACCAAAACTCTTGTATTTTCCTGAGGAGGCTTGCTGATCTTCCCCAGATGCTTACCTTACAGATGTTCAATTTGTAATTTACATAGTCCATTTTGCATGCATCTATCTGATAACTTCACTCATAGAAGGGTCTTGATCCTGATTTTGTTACTCAGATGCAAGTGAGGAAGTTGACATCCATGTCCCCTGTGGACTAGTCAGAAGATGTGGAAGAAAGGATAAACATTTTCTGCAAAAAAAAAATCTTACTTTCTCATCACTGGAAGCTTATTTTCATTAAAAGCCGTTAGGAAAATGAATTAAAACCTTTTAGATTTAACTGGAAATGTGGTGGCTCCTCCTTATTAGGACATGAGCTACAGGCTCAGCATCGTTCTCTTTCTCCATGATAACTGACCCTCAGTTTAGCTTGATTTGCAATAATTTAGCCAAAATTAGGCAGCTTCAAGAAGAAAGACTGAGGGAGACTCCTCATTGCCTATCCTACACATACAGTCTGACGGCTAGAGTCCTGTCTTCAGAGAAGAGATGTAAATTCCAATTACTGCACTGAATCAGACAAGATTTGAGCAGGAGGCTCCCATCTTCTTCTCGATTTGCCAAAGAAAACACATTGAAAAATGATTGTCTGCCTCAACTCAAATGAAGATTTTCATTTGTGTTTATTTTTGTTCAGCTATGTGTTTTTGACTCACACAGGCCTAGTTTCCATGGGTAACTAAGGATACTTGATGCCAAGAGCTCCTAAATATGAGATAAACCGTTTCAGCCCTGAAGTAGTTGTGTAAGTTCCTGCTTTTCATTCTTTCGCGCCCTGCCACTTTTTTCTCAGGCAGTAAAGCTTTCCAGCAGTGGCCATAACTCTGGTACTATAGTCTTACAAAATGATTCGTAGCTTTTACTCTTCCTTTCAGCTAGATTAGCTGCAGAAGAAGACATGCCACATGATACCTTCACAACTGCTTATTCAGTCTACCAGCTGACAGGGTGCTAACTGGAACTAACACTGCCAAAATGAGAGTTAATCTTCTGGAGAACTTCAGGGGAGACATACAGTGGTGTAACTTGATTTTTTTTCTTGCAATGCTTTGGTTGTGTTATGAATTATCCCTCTTAAATACAGGGAGGGTTTAGGTAGAATCAGTGGAGATGAGACATGGACGGTGGCACAGCAAGGAACTCTCTATTGCTTTAGATGAATGCTTGCATTTGTAGCGGGGTTTTGGCTGGTTTGAAGCAAATCTCTGTATCAGCTCTATTTAGTATGTTCTGGTTTAGTTAGGAAAACAATTTTGGATTTTAAATTTGGAAGCTAAATTGGAAAATCCCCTCCAAGTGCTCATTGATGCATGCCAGCTCCGAGGGGAAAGTCCAAAACAATGACTGACCTTGAACAGCTTTGAGCCCCAGCATGGTGGAGACTTTCAGTCTCAGGAACCAGACAAACTCTGCTTCAAAGTAAATTCCTTCAACTTCGTCTGACAAGGATGTAGGAACGTCAGCACCAAGTCTTTTCATCTACTGATCCGCTCCTGTCATGCCAAATTATTTCCTAATGAGATATGAATGCTGTGTTTATTTGTAGTTGAGGTACTGACTAGCTATAAATCTGCATTTTAAGCAAACTGTTAGGTCACTAAGTACTAGCTGAATAAAAACTTTTGATCAAAGGCAGATGAGCTCCCTCCTGTTCAAAAGCTCAACTGAGTTCCAGAAGAAATAGGATCTATTGCAAACTTGTCCTGAGAAAAATGTTTCATAACTTGGTTGCACTGTTCAGTGATGCCTATTACAAAGTTTCATATGTTTTCCTTATTATCCTTCTGATTGTGCTGTTTTCCCACAGCTCAACAATGTATTCCCCACCTCCTATATTTGAAGTGAATTAACTCTTCCTCCGCTGAAGAAGATTTCCTCCACCATTTCCTCCAGTATTTGCTAAGTGTAACAACATACTTCCTCAGTGCTCATCCAGTGCTGTGCTGGGTTTGTCTGATATACAGCCACACTGACTAACTGTAATGATACCCTATCATTTAATTCCCTATCAGTCGATGTCCATACTAATTTTTCCAGGGTTTCTATTTGTATAGCTGCTCATGTCATCCACTGCCATTTTAGAATTAATATTAGCACAACAATAACTCTTTTCCAGTCTTTGGCTATCTCTAAAATTGCAACAGTTAGGCTTATATCTCTCAGACAACTCTACGAGGCCTCCTAGGTGCAAGTTTTTCAGGGCTGTGGCCTGAAATATATTTATCCCCTGTACATGCTGTTTGGTATCCATCTTGAAAGTGCTAGAAATTACTTCATCATGCTCTTACAATACTTCATTCTTGTGAAAACAGAACAAAAAGTGTTAAACACTTCTGTCTGTGCCACAGTATTATACACCATCTACACAGAAATGGACGTATGCCAGTCCTAAATTTCTTCTATTCCTTTTTTTTATTCTTCATCAGTTATCTATAGATTTTCCCTGTATATTACAATAACCTCCTCTATCTATCACCTCCTATTTGTGGTATACGGATTGTTTTTTCCTTTCTGCCTTGTTTATTATTTTTAAAAGTTCTATTCCAGCTTTTACCTTCATTTTGACACTGAATTTGGGTGTGCTTTCAGCCAAAATTGTCCTTTTCTAGACCTTAAGGTTTTCGTTAGGTTGAGTCTGATCCCCAGTGCTCAACACCTACAATGACAAGTTCTTATTACAATCCAATGCATCAGCAAACAATTTCATTGAAAGCGTAAGGATTAACACTTTGCACATTGCACTGTGGTATTCTGTTAAACACCATGTTCTCTGTATGCGATGAAAGTTAATTTCTGAAAAGTCAGAAGCAAGGCATGATACATTTTTTTTTTGCTTTCCTATTGAATTCCTATATTTACCTATCAGTGGATAGAAAAAGTCGATGTGTCATTTTTCTTTTTGTAGGGGTTTTTTTGTTGAAAAATCAGTTGAGAAGCGTTTGAATAAACCACATCTCGGTCTTTTACAAAAATGTCCTTTTTCACATGGTCCCTCCCTGCTGTTCAAAAAGGTAAAAAACCTGAAAATCGATCAAAAACTCATCAAATCAAGAAATTATTCTAATAATGAAAATCACTGCCCTGAAGTGTATATTCTCGGTATCACTTAAAGCTGCAAAACAGGTCTTACTTGCATCGACAGGAGTATTGTTTGGCCTTGCCCTCTCTACAGCTGATTCATCAGTCTAGAAGGCAACCAAAAATATCACCAATAAAATACGAACAAAGTTTGCAGTAGAGGGGACCATGTAATTGGGAAGGACAGACTGAGTGGGACTGCTACACTGATATGATGACTGGCACCTGGGTGCATAGTGTCTCCTACCCTATCAGAAGACAATTCAGCTGAGTTTTCCCTGAGCTGCTCCAGTATCTGTCCCGAGCTGCCTCCAGGATGTAGGAAATGAAGTGGTCAATGAAATCTGCCTTTGCATCAGCCTTCACAGTTTTGCTGTGAGCCCAGTGAATCGAAGGAGAACAGATGTGCAAGCTCATTAATATCCGTTAGCCGTAGCAGATGTCACGCACTTCATACGGTGCAACATATTCCCTTGCAGTCTAGCATATGCAATAGAAAATATGCAGTGAACATCAGTATTTTAAGGATATGCTTATATCATGCTTCATTTCACAGTACCTCTGCCATATGTGTCAGTGGTCTAAGGTATGAATTTAGCTAGTGTTTTTAAAGCTGGTTATATGTTGACAAACAGTAGCAACTATATTCATTTGAATAATAAGAACATAATCACTAGAATTCACAGCTGCATAATAAACACAAACTCAAATCAGAGGCAGGAAAAGATAAAATATCTATTATAGTTGATAATCTTCAGATATCTTCTCAGTAATCATCTAATCACTCACAATACACAATACAATGACTGTCTTCCTAAATCAAAGTTAAATGAATACTGATGCAACTAATGTGAAGAGTCACCAAAGATTTTTATTAATCAAGAGCCAGATCCCTCAATACCTGAGGAAACTTAAATGTAGTTTCAAAATAGGCTTGACTATCCAGTTCAAGGGCTGTTCTTGACCAAATTTATTGCTCTCAGTTAAAGCAGTTAGCTCCAGTTATACCAGAGACTGACGTAGCTAAATATTCAGATTATTAAAAATGTCAAGCTGACAAAACTAAGCCCAAAGAAAGTACTTAAGCTTTGAAACTAGACAACTGAATAACATTAAGTCTAAATGGGTAAGTATAATAAATGCATATATTTTTTAGTGTTCACCTGCCACTCCCTGATTTTTGCAATTTTTTAGCCTAGCATAAAGAAAGTTATTGAAATGATAAATAAGATGAAACGGAGCAGGAAATGCAGACTTTAACACAATTTCTTCTAATTGAAGTAGGTTTTCCCTGAGGGAGGACAGCGCCATTTAATCAGATTTTTCCTGACATTACATTTTACAAGACTGGGGTTTTATGGAGAATCATGTCATGAATAACAAATGTGCTGTTTTGTACTTGTGTTTCCATGAAAAATGAAAAATCTTATACTAGAGCTTATATAATTCAGCCATTTTCAGCTACGTTAATATCTTACCTAAAAACTATTTAAAGCGTAGTGTTTTATGCAGGATTTCTGTAATGAAGGAACCTTTTCCTTCCCGTGCTTCTCCTGCGAGAGATTATTACTTATGAGACCGAGGAATGAGGGTTTAAAGGACTCTGAGAGCTTTGTTAGGTATGAAGAGGCAAAAAATGTAGGTGAGTTCGAGTGAGGTTTTTGTAAAAGATTGGTCCTAATGTGTTTGTATACTACTGGTCCGCACACCAGTATATTTTTCTGAAAGCTAATTGCAACATGGCCTCATTGAAGACCCCGTTGTACCACAGCCTCATTTACGATGGGTCGTGCTCACCATGCTGCAGGGCTGTGGAGCGAGGCGGGCGGGAGCTGGAGGTGGTGGTGGCACGGGCTGGCTTCCTCGCCCGCAGCTGCAGTCCCGCCAGCCCTGCCTGTCTGCAGAACACTTCGGCCATGTGCACTTTACCCTCGGCCTCCTTCCAGTTTTCTGATCATGTTCCTAACATCCTGCGGTAATCACTCTTCGTGAAAACACGCTTTAGCATTCCAAAAAAAAAAAAAAATCTCACCCATTTTCTGCCAAAAAATTGCAAGTTCCAGCTCTCCGTAAGCAAGGGTAGGTTTAGCAGAGGAGAAATAAGTTGTTTGAGCTGTATTCCTCCTCCCTCACTACCTCATCAGCTCTCTGCTAACGCAGCACAGGCTCCGGGTCAGGTAACAGGCTCTGCCCGAGCTAGTAGCCCAGCAGCCCAGCTCTACAGCTAAAACGGTCTGCTAAATCCAACTAGATAAATGTGTGCCCCACTCATTTGGTAGAGGATGCAACCACCTGGACTGGCCTTGTCTGCTTGCAGTGTATCTTGGCAGTAGCTGTTTACCCCTCTTGCTCCTGAGTCCTTGTTCCTCATCCTTCCCCCAGGCCACCTGTTTGTGCTCCTTGATCCTTGCCCTGGCTCCTCCTGCGGACAGGACAGCCAGGCCTTGCCTCCTTCTGCCTTTCTGGACTCTGGACCAGTGCATCCCTCAGCGTCTTCGGCTGCCAGCTCTGGCTTACATTGTGTTTGGCACCTGACTCCGTTTTCTGTGCCTGGTGGCCCGTGGGCTGGAAGAGACCCACTGACAAGCTGTGCAGCTCAAAGACCAAGTCTCCTTCGTGGTGCCGGTGCTCTCGGCTCACAGTGCAGACTTGCCTGGTGCTGCTGGAGATGGGTTCAGAGGACTTGTGTACTGCCATGTTACAAAGGATTTCTTTGGCTAATCTCTGACATGTTCCTCTGATGCTCACGGCAGCATTTTGGTTCATTCTGGCAGAGTCAGTGGTCAAATCAGATTGAGGCAGTGTCGTCCCCTCTGTCTGGTAACAAGCAGGATAGGATACAGGCACATATACTGCAACAGAACAGGGGCAGCTACTACTTTATAAAATACTGACGAATAGCAGGCAGTATTATGCTGAGAAGGGATCACTTCATTACTTTACTATAATATGTTCCTATTAAATAGTTTTCAAATGATGCTCACTGTTCATATTGGATTCTGTTGTGGAAAGGCAGGGGAACTGAAATAAACTCCAGTTAGAAGCTTGCTCTTTTTTCCCCCAAATACAAAATTGAGCGCTTCTGGCAGAAACAAATACCAGAA
Source organism: Balaeniceps rex (assembly GCA_013401315.1). Classification (NCBI taxonomy): domain Eukaryota; kingdom Metazoa; phylum Chordata; class Aves; order Pelecaniformes; family Balaenicipitidae; genus Balaeniceps; species Balaeniceps rex. The sequence continues at coordinate 53,019 of VYZW01037072.1, read as the reverse complement.
CACATGCTGTAGTGCTATTCTGCCATCTCTAACCCTCAGCATCAGAGACGAGACCAGAAAGTTGCACCTTACCATTAAGCCAGTTCAATAGGCTATGGCAGTTCCTAATCTCACAGCACACAGAGTTGTTCTTTTTGTCATAAGGCTTTCTCTGTTACAAGCCAAACCAGACAGAAGCAGCACCCAAGGAGGATGCACCCCACAGACTTGCGGGGTTTTTGCTCTTTGAGGGCACTGCTGAGCAGCGGCAGCACTTACTGCCTGTTGCGGCTCAGCCTGCCTCCCAATCTGCTCCTCCCAGTCCACATGGTTTTATAGACTGGATGCACTCCAAAATCTGAGGATTAAGTTGCTTTCCACAAATGACAGGTTAACCAGAGGACACCAGCTTATATGAGTCTTGATTTGTTTGATTTCCATATGTCTTAGGACTAAAGTCTTACTTTAGATATTCACTTAGGGAAGAAGTGAGGGAAACCCATGGCTGCAAAAATAATCCTGGAAAAGATAAGTCACTGTGCAGGGTGTGAGATTTATTTTAAAGAGTACAGAAGTTGTACAATTTGCCTCTTGTGCAAATCTTTTTCTTTCTTTCTTGCGGCACCCAGATAGCTTGCAGTGATATGTCTGAGAACTGTGAGGAGCTCTCTGAGTGCTGTCATCCTCTCCTAAAAACCAGTGGCAGCAGCAGCAGTGGCTGAGAAGCTTCTGCAACGTGGCCTTCAGGAGCTGGCCCCACTCCTGCTGTCTGGAAGCACCCAGCAAGGGGCAGCGGGGGGAAGGCATCCTACCTTATCAAATGCACTTACTCTGCCTTTGGGCATCGCATTTAGTTCTTCATGTGTAACGCGGCGGCTGCAGGTGCTCAGCGCCTCACAAAACCCAGGCTTGTTCGCTGAACAGCTGCTGTGTTCAGTGGTACGTTTCTTTCTGCCTTAAAGGTCTCTCACTTTTAACCTCTTCTGACACCTTACTACTGGGAACTCTATCTGTAGGTCTCGTGGGCAGAGTTTCATCCCAATTATACTAATGGTAAGGGGAAAGGAATAGAGATAGGGAGATGAACTGTGTTTTTAAACCACGCTGATTATATTACTGCAGACAAAGAAACAGTAACTGAATCTAATGAAGAGAGGCAGATATTCATTATAGATGAATCAGAAAAGAAAAGGCAATGATGGAAGGTAAATATGATTTGGGAGTGCCTGAGTTTGCCTGGGTTGACTGTCACCTACACTGTTTTTGTTCGCTTCTAAGAAATCAGGCAGGCAGCTGGTGATGTATCTGAAAAGTGTGTTAAGTTTTATTTCTCTGTTTTATAAGAGAAATCAGTGGGCACAGACATAAAATTGATATACAGTGCAAATATGTAATTTAGAGTGTTTATATAAATTATTGCAGGATATCACTTTGAACAAAGACATTATCTTAGCAGTAGTCAGAGAATTATTCATACCACAAAATCACTGAGTTTCAGAAAGAAGAAATCACAACCAATTGTGAATCAGTGCTTTTCATGTGGGATAATTCTGTGCTTTCCATCCCCCTGCTCTGCTAAGCTCCTACAGATTTCAGGGGCCCCAGGTGTGGCCAGGCAAGTGCAGCCCTGTTGTGCCGGGGCAGGCAGTGGCTGCACTGACGGTCCACAGCTCCTGAATGCTGGGCCAGCCCCGTCCAGTGCTACCACTGCTCCTCCGACCCTGAGAGCCATACAAAGCCTGTAGCCTGCAGATATAATACCAGCACAGTGGAAGTCTACCAAAGTGAGGGGAGTTACACCACAAAACCTCCTAGCAGCCTTGGGAATGTGGTGGCAGTCACGTCATGAGCTGAAGATGAATGTCTTTCCCCCAACACCAATTGGAACACCAATCAAAGGTGCTTTGACTATAGCTAAATTTCTAGGGTGTTGGTTTTGGTTGCCAAGGGATTATATGCTGCATTTCTAACAGGTGTCAAGCCACAAAGCTCCACTGACCTACATGGACCTTTGCTGGACTTATATCCATTAAGGAGTCCCTTCCCCAACAGGGACATTGGGTTTAATACCCAGCTCCAAGGCAGCTTTCTCTGTGGCTTGTACTGCAGAGCCTCTTTTTGAGTTGCTGAGAAAATGAACTATCAGCAAAAACTCTGAACTTTGCTTTAATACCTTATCATTTCAATAAAACTTTTGTACTTCCACAAAATAGCTGTTTTTCATACCCCATAGTTATCAGAGCATCTGTTACACTGCCAATTAGACTTTTGCATTACTGAGTTGAGAGGATCTCTGTTGCTTCTTAGGATGCAGTCATACAAGATGTAAGAGCTCATTTCTGCCAAAATTCAACAGATAAATTATTTTCCCAATAACCAGAGATGGAGTTAATTCCATGCTAGGTCAGGATATAGCCCAGAACAGGCACTTGAACTTATGTTCCCCTGACCCAGTGATATTGTTTTTTGCCTAGCATAAATTTAATTCTTTGTATAAAGATTTTAAAACTCTGTGGTACAAGGACTTGACCTGTGGTTTCCAACGTCCCAGGTGAATGCCCTGACTGTGCTGTTATAGAGTGTGTTTCTTGCAACAGCATCTGTTGGAGCTATTCCATGTTTAAATAATTGAGTAGTTACTAGGGCACAGCAAGAGATACCGAGTCTGTAATCTAGTAGTCAGGAATCCCAACTGAGCTACTAAAACAGAAATCTCTGGCAGAAATTGGGAGCTGAAGGAAGTTCAGGTGGGTTATCTTCCATTTTAGAGGAGAATCCTAACCTCTTATGATATCCTGAGATTTGGACTTTCACTGGAAAGGTCTTAGTTTCAACCCAGATGGAATGGGAAAAATGTAAAGTCAGAAAGTTTTAAAGGACTGGAAAATTATTTTCCACCATGCTGTAAGAATAATCATAATCAAATTATAAGGAAAGAGAGAATTCAGATGTCAATGCTGCATATGTTTAATTTGAAAGAAAGAATTGCTTACTGCTTCAGTGTTTCACAAAGTCTACCGTCAATTACCAACAAAGATCATGCATCTCACACTCATCTGACCTGAAATGGCTGGTGGAGTATCGCCAGTGGCAGGGTCAGGCCAAAAGTTTGTGAATTGCTGCCACTTTTCTGTTTCAAGCTGGACTTTTGGTGTACACAATCCAGACAACTTAAGCAAGAGGTGAGATCTGGTCCTTAAAACACTGCCTTAGCTGTGGTAATGCTCCTGCAATCTGCTTCAGGTGGACATTTTGGCACTCAGCTCTCATTCAGGTCCCCTCCTAGAAGTTGCACAACAGAATGAGGAGCAAGGCGTCAGCGCAGTGATGGAGTCTTCTTTAATAGAGCCAGTTCAATAACTAAATCAAAATATAATTCTTTTTCTTAATTTAGTGCTGTCTGCTAATAATGTCCCCATTAACTAGGAATGCAGAGTAATAGGCAATGTGCTGCTCTGCATGTTAATAAAATTTCCAACTTTACAAGCTGTTTTCTAGTACTGTTTCAAAGTGTATCAGCAGAGTTTCCTCACAGTAGCTACCATTATACAAGGATGTTCCTCTCTTAAAAGTTGAGAGACACTCTTGAACTCACTGTGGTTGGTAACTGACAGGATTTACTCCCAGAACCAATCTTGATGGACAACATTAAAATTAGTAGCTATGCAAAATGAAGATAATAAGACTTCAGCTTGTCTGCAAAGCAGGAATGATCACCAAGCACCTGCGAAGAAGACAACTTCTTCAAACTCACATAGAAAAACAACTATTCTGGCCAGGACTCATCCTGCTACACACGTAAAGCACAGTCATCTGAGGCTAAATCACTAGTGCAGTGACTATGAAGTACAACAGCTGAGAAATGAAATGCTTGGAAATCAACAGACAAATATGAATTCAGATGCAATGCAAAACCTGAAAGTACAATGTCAAAAAAATCAAAGGTGATACCTGTGAATTTCACGGCATCAAAGGTTTGGTGCTGGGGGGTTCAACTTCTGCTTTTACCAAATAAAATCCTAGAAATAGCGATGAGGATAAAAGGTGTCTGGTATTGACTTCACATTATTGGAACTTGCCCTCAACCTGACTTGTTTTTAAAATAATTATTTCTTTAGAAAACCTTAGATTTTAAAAGAAATAAAATGGATTTTCTTTTCCTGTTTTCAAAAACAATCAAAATTCCACCTGTAGGGAGCTTGCCATTTTCAGTGGAAAAAGAAGAAAACACAAATTTTAAGAAAGTTGAATTAAAATGCAAGTTATTTGAGCGACCACAGTATTTATTACGCTGTTGTGAAAAAAGTAGTAAAAAAGCCTCTGCATCAGTGTCCTCCACATGACCTCTAGCACATCAGTACAATCCGGTTGCAATTGCTCCTGCGGCCAAAAGCATCAGCAACTGTGAGGAAGGTAGCCAGTGCCTAGTCTCCCTGCTTGCTCCACAGAGGACATGTCAAGTGAGATGCTTACATAGCTCTGGGCACTAACAGGCACCAGCTGGGTGGTCAGTGCTGTGAGGGTGTCCTTTGCAGCTTTTTGGAGCTACAGATAAAGTTACAAGTAAGTACATTGCTACCAGCACCCTGGGAGGAATGTTTCATCCAGGCATAAAGGCTTCATCCAAACAAGCTGGTGTTACTACAGGTCCCTCCTACCCACAGCTCCCTGGTTAGCCAGACTTTAAAACTGTCTATTGCAATTGTCAGAAGCAGGAATAGTGGAAGTTGTATGTCTGGATCAATCATGTAAGCTAGATGGGATTTGACAACTTTGGGAAAGATTAAATTTAGATATGTCAAGTTAAAACACATAACCACAACAAAAATGAGTAATTTTCAAATATTTTGCTTCTTCAGGTCCTCTGAAAATTTCCTGTGGAGAGGGGTTATTCATCTGCTCCCAGTTATTTTAGATATTTGCTGATCTTTTTTAAAAAAATTGCATGTCGTGCTATTTAAACAGCAACCTTTAAGCTGTTTAAAGGAGGAGAGTGCAAAGCACTGGATTAATCTGCTTACAGCCCATATGGCCAGATGTTCCAAGGACTGTGGAGGAGCACAGGTCACAGTTAACCCGCATTCAAATGGCTTTCTCAGCAAGAGGGCTTTATTCCACTTGATGAATCAAACTGGATGGCAGTTTTATCTTTGAAATTGATTTCAATATTCTACTGTCAGGAAGAAAAATCAAGATGTAGTATGCCGTTCATGGGCACATCCTTCAGATGGTGGGGAGTTGTCCAGTAAATTATTACACTACTAAAAGTCAGGAGGATCTAGGCAAGAATGCATATCGTAGTCAAAAGGTGAGGAGGAAAATAAATTTCTGCTTCTCTGTGGGAGAACAGGGTATACAAAACTGAATTTTCTAATCTAATGAAAGGAGGCAGAAGGGTGATGACTGAGGAGGAGTGTTATTATAAATTAAAATGAAAGCCTTTACAAGCTGATAAATAGAGCATAATGAATAACATTTTTAAGCATCAGCTAATTTATGAATGCTGTTAAGCCTCCACCCCAGCCAATTCTTGTGACTTCTTTTTCTTCCTAACGGATTTGACCCGTTGTGTATTGTTTTACAAAACCACCTTCTTGTCAAGTGGCATCTTTGCTTTTTGTATAATGTTGTGTTATTTTTCACAGGCCCAGTCAAAATATTGACTACAGTCTCTTCTGTAGTACGGAACAAACAGGCTTGCTCTTTCTGTGGGTTTTTTTTATGTTGGAGATAGAAACAGGCTATAGAAACTAGTATGTCATTAATTTAAAGATGGTATAACACTAATATTCCTGGTAGAGCCTTTTAAAAGGAGTAGAAAATCAATACAAAGTTGTAATTTCTCAACCTACTGGACTTCACAGCATCCAGTATAAAATAGATCAACATTTGAGTTTGCTGTTGCAGGAATGTGGTGATTTCCAAGTCACCCAGAGGAACAGAGATGACACCCTTGCTGCAGCCCTGGCTCTCCACACAAGTTAGGTGATACTGGCACTTTGCATGCAAATTTACTTTTGTGGCTCAGATTGTCTGCATTCGAAAAGAAACATTTCAAGTGTGGGGTAAAACTGCTGTCTGTACTGCTCATCATTGCAAGGTCCATAATAAATGGCCCTAGTGTATTGTTAGAAAGGTAGTGGTGTTTATGAGGACTGCTGATAATTACTGCGGTGGCTGATTGGGTTCAAAAGGTTGATGAGTAACTAATCAGCCATGGCCAAAGGGATGGAGTGGAGGTGAAAGGACAGCTAGCAAACATTTAATCAATGCGTTAGCAATCAATAAAGAGTTAATTCTCAGTTTCTTTTATGTAGCCAGCATAGGCTTATTTTAAGCCACTTGAGAAACTTTCATTCAAAATTTTAGACTCTCTGGATTTCTTTTTAGTGCTTGAATGGGCAAATTGCTGACAAAGTGGCAATGAGCACTAGTAAAGTGTTGTCTAAGGATAAACATGCTTGGCGGGGAAATGGAGAAAAATCACAGCAAAGGCAACCTGTGATCACTAGATAACGAGGCTATGTGAAAATACACTAACAGCAAATTTTGGAAACCAGGATCAGGAAAGACAAGACACTGGGAAGAATTTTAACCATCTAATGTAGGATGTAGGTTGTGATAATGAACCAAGACAAAGAAATGTGTAAACTTTCAGATAATTTACTGGGAGAAATATAATTAGGATTAAATGTTTCCTCTGATTTTCTTCAGTATACTGGGGAATGCAAAATAGTCATGCCATGCAAAATTTCCATAGAAAAAGAGTACTAATAGCCATGCTATTTTTATGTACTGTATCTACAACTGGAGCTAATTAGGAAATTTAAGACAGAACATTTTTTCCACAGAAAAATATAGATTTAATGAAAAAATAGAAGAACCCAAATTAACTCTTTTTAACCTTTCAGCAATGGGAAAAAATCTATTTCAAATTAATTTATTATTGTTTTTAAACTTCACACAACAAGTTATAAAGTTAAGAGGTAGCAATGAAAACAAAATGATTTAATTCTGTCTAAATCACACATTTAAAATGATACTGCTATATATATCAGCATGCAATTATGAAGTCACTATGCACTAGTCAAGGGTATAATTAGTACTTAGACCTGGCCATTGCAGAAATGAATAGATTTTTACAATTGACTTCATCAGCAAATATTCTCTGGAAACAAGGAATTTAAGTTATACAAAGCACCATGTATTCAGGATGCACACAGCATTTTCAGAATGGAAGGTGTAATGAATCCCCTTGAAATTATAATAAAATTCTCCTGATTTCCAAAGGAAGCAGACGTGGATACCATAGCATCACAGTCAGGGTGTCACAACATGTGTAAAAATGACTGAACTAGTTAAAAGGTACTGTCATAGTGAGGCGCCTCAAAATTTTACTTTTATTCTCCATGTTTCTGTCTTACTCTTAACAAAATGCATATTTCTGTATATACGTTCTTTTTTCCCTTCAGAAAAAAATGCAGTACGTGTTCATGAACAGCTCTGTAATAGCAAATCAAAGGTCAAGCAAAATGAAACATTTTGGGTTTTACATAGCTGCAATTCCAGATTTAACCTGGAATTAAATTGTAGCCTATTATATTCAAGCACAGGACAAAATGCTTAGGAAATTCTAGCCTCTTTTGTAGCCTTTTACAGTGTTACCAAAATATTCCTTCTCATTAGATGTTGATATAAATCTTCTCTTTCATGTGAAGTAATGTCCTGGTTTTGGCTGGGACAGAGTTAATTTTCTTTCTAGTAGCTGGCGTAGTGCTGTGTTTTGGGTTTAGGATGAGAATAATGTTGATAACACACTGATGTTTTAGTTAATGCTGAGCAGTGCTTACACAGTGTCAAGGCCTTTTCAGCTTCTCACCCCACCCCACCAGCACAAGAAGGGGTGCACAAGAAGTTGGGAGGGGTCATGGCTGGGACAGCTGACCCCAACTGACCAAAGGGATATCCCATATGATATGACGTCATGCTCAGTGTATAAACTAGGGAAAAAGCTGCTCGGGAACTGGCTGAGCATTGGTCAGTGAGTGGCGAGCAATTGCATTGTGCATCACTTGTTTTGTGTATTTTATNATTCTCTCCCCCATTCCACTGAGGGGGAGTGAGCGAACAGCTGTGTGGTGTTTAGCTGCCTGCCACGTTAAACCACGGCAGTCTTTTTGGCACCCAACATGGGGCAAGACACAAGGAGCTTGTGAAACACCAAAGTAACCACTAGTCTACAGACAGCCCACCGTCCTAGCTACTTGCCCGTACTATCCTACGCACCCTGCCACTCATAACTATCCAACCTCGGGGCAGATCTTGGGGTGGTATTCTTAAATATTTGTTTAACCTTAAACAAGACCTGAAACACATTCAGGAGACATAGAAATAAGAACATGCTAGTTTGAACATCCCCAAAGATATTCAAAATTCTCGAGAGCTATTGTAACTAGCCTGGAGGAGAAGGGGAAGGCGAAGGAGCAGGGGAGAGTGTCCTCCCTTGTCTCTCCCATAAATTGGCTCTCCGAGGAAAAAAGGTAAAGAGTGTTTAATAGTTTCCGAGAGATGGTTCCCGAAGGTTGGAGATGATGGCAATGCTGAGTATAAATACCAGATTAATCTCATGACCAGTAATTTTATCATATCATAAAACAGTGTTACACAGTACAGCAAAATGATAACCTTAATCCAGCCCGCAGAGGTGACAAACAGCACAGCAGGGAAATCTACAGCAAGTAAGGGGTTACATAACACAGCTCTGAGAACAAGCATCACAACTCTGAGACCAAATAAATCAACATTGCGACCAGTGAATATTAACCTAATAATGAATGCTTATAACAAGTTTGTTTTAACACACTCTGGTCAGTTCTGTTGTTATCTCAACCCTTCAAGCCCCATGTTACAACAGGATTTGAATCTCTTCAAACCTCTTCCCTAATGGTGTACCTGTAAGTGCAGGGAGTGAGTACAGAGTGGTAAACTGTACTGTACTTAATATGCACTTTTCATGATGTAAACAACATTTACTGGAACATTTCTAAGACTCTGCATCAAGTCAACTTAGTCATTAAAAACTCGTTACCTACACAATTTACAGTATTTTGCACTCGGTGGAACAATATTTGTATTATGTTACTAAGTGAGATATACATGACATCATTCATTACAACATCTGACCCAAACAAATAATTGACCCCTGTTTCAAAAAAGATTATCTCCCCTTTTTGTTCTCTTATTCTCTTCATGATCCTTCAGTCATGAACCACAGTCTGAGATAAGAAAATAATGAAACATTGAACAAATCCTTTGGAACTAGTAAGAACAGTGGAAAACTGGATCAAATCTTGGCAATACCAGGATAAATGGCAACAATACCTTTGATTTTTAATGTTTCATAAAATGTTTGTTCTTATCATTGTCATTAAAACATGATGTATTACTAAATGATCTGTAGAAATAACTATTGTATGACCACAGGATAATCAAGTATCAAGAAATGGTGATCATCCTTAGGCAAATACTTTTCAGTTATAGTAGTTCTTAGAGGCTGAAAAGAAGGTTATATCAAGTCATCAGAAAAAGCATTTTTTCATTCAATAGCTTATCCTTTTTTCCACACTGTGTTGGTTGATTAGGTAGAAGATACCATCTTTCCCTGCAAACCCTGGGCCATGTATCTTTAGACTGGCACTGTAAGTATAAGGTGTCCTCTCTGCAGACATCGCAGAGACATGGTGATCCAGCTAAAAGTCATTCATCCAGGATTCCCATGAATTTCAGTGGACACAGGGCTCGTACATTGGTACCCAAGTGCTTTCTTCCAAAAAGTTCTAGAAAATGAAGAATATCTGTTTTTTGAGCAGGTGTATTAACAAATGTATGAATTGAATTCCCAAACTGCTTGTCATATTTTAGAAGAAGCAAAATCCCTTTGCTGCTGAAACTGCTTCCACAAAATGTTTTCAGAGAACAATGCTAGAACGAGTTCCTACCTCCAGGATATAACAGGTTTTGCTGTATTTTAAATTGCATAGTGTGTGGAGATGTAACTTTCATAGTAACCATATGGACTGAACTTCTCTTTTCCTGCCACAGGACCTTATGAGACAAACTAAAGGAAACTACCTGTAATTTTCTGATTCTTTACTGGGCCTAAAACCATCAGGACCCATTCTTAATCACCCATATGCCTTGAAATAGAGGATACTGATCATTGTTTCTTACCAGCATTGGCTAATGGCATGCACAGAGCAGTTCAGATGGCTGTGGTGTAAAGACATATTGAAAAATTAGTTACAGGAAGAAAACACACTGTAAGAATTGTTATTTTTTCAGTGGAAGAAGTAAAACAAACCTTTTTGCTCAAAACAGGTGATAAATGTGACAGAGATGGCATAGATCCATAGCTGCTTTGTAGTAAGGATTGATTACTATTCTCTTCTTGTTGCATAGACTGATATAACAGGACCCCGTTATTATCAGTTCAAAATGCACATTGCTTATCATTCCTATACCTCATTTTGCTGCTATTACTACTAAGAATATTTGAAGTAAATTACATTAAAAAAAAAGATATTTAAATTAAAACTTAAAACCAGCATTAGAAAAGTGAAGGATGACATGTTCAACAATGCATTATTAGATCACAGAGCAGAAGCGTGTACTCTTAATACAATACAGAGTTCTTGTTTCACACGGTTGGGCTCCTTTTTGATCGCTTTAGATCTCCACAGCTGCTGAGGAGACTGATAGGGATTCACGTAAACCAGAGCAATGAATATGGTAAAGCTCAAACTGCTCACAGAGCTGTAGTTGGAGGCTGACTTCAAGCTGAATGTTTGTACTTTGAGCTTCATTCCTGAATTAGGTAGTCAGCTGTTTTATTGTCCCAAACGTCCTACTTTCTCCACCTTGCCTTATTTCTCCAGAGCACATTCTCTCAGGCGCTGGCTTCCCACACGTCTTCTGCCCACAGACAAAGCTTCCCTGTTTCTGAAGGTGTGCTATTCCTCATCTGTGAACAGACAGATTTTAATATGAAGTAGGAAATCTACTGGATTTATAGACTCTTCACTAGATCTTGACTTTATTCCACAGCTATATCTGTCAAGCCCCATCACTGCTTTCTATTCTATTTATTGAGCACTTTAGCCCATCACTGACAAAAGAAGAGAAAAAGCCAGTTTGTTATTGAATCATAAAGAACACATCTTCCTGGTGTAGCTCGTGCAAAATGCCACTGGCTATGTTATTAGAGTAGACAATTAAGACCAAACTGAGTTCCTACGTTTGTTATCGAGGTTATGACTGATGTAGCACTATTATGTCCTGCAAACTTCACATAATATTACTCAGAAGAATACAAAGCACTGTATTTTATGGGGAGGATAATGATTATGATAAAAAAAGGTTTTGCATGCTAATGTAGTTCCACCTGAACTGTTCTCTATAACTTCTGGTAAATTTGTAGAAAAGGAGGAAGAAAAGCACTTTGTGCCACTTCTTCTACATTCTCTCTGCCTCTCTCTCAAAAAAGACTGTTTTAAAAGAAAGGGGAATTTCTAATTTATTTGTGGTGATAAGAAATAGAAACTTCTAGAAATTGGCTCATAACTCAAAACTCAGTTCTAGATCAGGATTTTGGATAGTTCATATTTCTTCAGGTTTGATCATTTTCAAAAATCCAGCTCTGCATTTTGATTTTGGTCCCTCTAAAATAATGTTTTAACTTTTCACTTGACCCACCCCTATTCAGAAGTAAAAATGCTTTTGAACTTCATTGCTTAGATTATCTTACTTACAGAGAACTAACGGAACAGGTACATCTGTGCAGTGTACACACTTATCCAGGAAAGGTAATAGTTTAAAGTTTAAATAGGGCGGTAGGTAAATATAGGAAAAGTAATTGCTACAAAAATAGTAATTCTTGATCTTGATTTTTTAATTTTTTTTTTGCTCTTTCTACTAGTAAAATGCTGGTATAAGATAAATATATTTTCTATAATTTTACATGTAGTATATATAAAAAAGATAAAGACAAATATTAATCAAACTATGCAACAGGATAATTTACAGGACCTGTAATTAGGGTCACACTTCTGTGTGTACTGTAATCACCCACAGACCTTGGGAGTCTTGGAGAGCAGCCAGGATACCAGGATGCACTCTCATATATACATTCAGTAATAAACATATTCTTGGCATTAATTGTCCATCCTTCCCCAGCAAATGAGGGACTGTTGTCTAGATTTTATCCATACACTCACCAGAGTAACATCTGCTCTCCCTGTGCTCCTCTGTCCTCTGTCCTAACGCTTCGTGCAGGGGGAACCAAAGTACCACTAGTTGACCAAGCTGTAAGGTCTGTGCTTTGCAGGCATCTCAGCTAGCATTTGTGCTACTAACTGGGGAGTCGTGCCTTTGCTCTCTTGTGACTACTGTGAACAAACTCTGCTTGGGTAAGGAGTAAAAGCCTGCCGGCAGGAGTCCCATACGTTGTTTGTTATCCAGAGAGCATCCAGAGAAAGCTGCTAATGCCTGCTGTTATTACTATCATAAATACTCTGTGAAGATGGGTCAGATTCTTGAAAAAAGGATATAGTGGAAAGGAGAATTGTCCTCTGCATGTAAGAAAGGAGAAAGAGGCCATGCAATTCCAGAGCTGATGGCCATAAGTTTGTTTTTAGCAGGATCCTGGAACCAGTCAATGTTCACCACACATCAAGATCTCCAAGGTGCCTCTGGGTTGCGGCTTCTGGGTAGCAGTGCAGGGAGCATGCCGCAGTGGTGCCTGTGTCCCTCCCTGGGACCAAAGGGTGACAAGCCCTGTGCTACCCTTGGTTAGGAACAGTGATCAGCAGGTTGGAGGTGAGATTTGTTGGATTCATTTCTGTGTTACAGAAACCAGTATCCAGGACAGAATGTCAGTTATGTAGAAGCAATCTGAGGTCAGGTTGTGGTCACCAACTCATTACTTCAGTAGTCTGTGTCTTTTCATAAGACTGCTGTCTGACCACCCTGCCACCAGATTACATGGAGGGAGATCTAAACTTACCCAAAATTGATTAAAATCTCCAGTCTGGTTAAATTTAGGTCTTCCTTCTTAACTCTAGACTTTCTCCCTAAGATTAAGAAGTAAAGGGGATTATTGTTTTCCACAGGCATGCTGTATGTTCTGCAAACACGTCCCTGTCACCTCTTTGGGAACAGCACATTACAGCTGTAACAAAAACAGTCTGTTCTTTTTTTGGCTAGGCAGTAGCCTATACGTAAGGCAGAGGTTTGGACATCTTCTTTTTCACAGTTTTCACTGTGGCAGAAACAGCATGTATATCTTCTCTAAATATGTCGTTGTGGTGGGTTGACCCTGGCTGGATGCCAGGTGTCCACCAGAGCCGCTCTATCACTCCCCTTCTCAACTGGACAGGGGAGAGAAAATATAATGAAAAACCATGATAAGGACAGGGAGATCACTCAGCAATTACTGTCATGGGAAAAACAGACTCGACTTGGGGAAAATCAGTTTAATTTATTACCAATCAAAACTGATTAGGGTAATGAGAAATAAAAGAACAAATCTTAAAACACCTTTCCCCCACCTCTCCCTTCTTCCCGGGCTCAACTTAATTCCCAATTTTCTGTACCTCTTCCCCCTGCATGGGGCATGCGGAATGGGGGTTGTGGTCAGTTCATCACACGTTGTCTCTGCCGCTCCTTCCTCCTCAAGGGGAGGACTCCTCACACTCTTCCCCTGCTCCAGCATGGGGTCCCTCCCACGGGAGACAGTCCTCCATGAACTTCTCCAACGTGAGTCCTTCCCACAGGCTACAGTTCTTCACTAATTGCTCCAGTGTGGGCTCCTTCCATGGGGTGCAGTCCTTCAGGAGCAGACTGCTCCAGCGTGTGTCCCCCATAGGGTCACAAGTCCTGCCAGCAAACCTGCTCCAGCGTGGGCTCCTCTCTCTCCACGGGTCCACAGGTCCTGCCAGGAGCCTGCTCTGGCACAGGCTTCCCACAGGGTCACAGCCTCCTTTGGGCACATCCACCTGCTCCGGCGTGGGGTCCTCCATGGGCTGCAGGTGGATATCTGATCCACCGTGGACCCCCATGGGCTGCAGGGGGACAGCCTGCCTCACCATGGTCTTCACCAGGGGCTGCAGGGGAATCTCTGCTCCAGCGCCTGGAGCACCTCCTCCCCCTCTTTCTTCACTGACCTTGGTGTCTGCAGGGTTGTTCTTCTCACATATTCTCACTCCTCACTCCAGCTGCAGTTTGTGTCCTGGTGGGGTTTTTTTTCCTCCTTCTTAAATATGTTATCCCAGAGGCGCTACCACTGTCGCTGATTGGCTTGGCTTTGGCCAGCATTGGGTCCATCTTGGAGCTGGCTGGCACTGGATCTATCAGACATAGGGGAAGCTTCTAGCAGCTTCTCGCAGAAGCCACCCCTGTAGCCCCCCCTGCTACCAAAACCTTGCCACACAAACACAATACAGTCTTCTTTGGGAAGTGAGACATAATTTCTTGGGAATAGAAATTTTAAGCTAATGAGTGAAGCAATTCTGTTTAAATTATTATTTAAAATGATTTTTCATTTTGAAACCTGATGATCACTGCTGTTTAATCACTTAAACATGCATCAACAACATCCCTTTGTTATGCTTTGCCTATTAAATGATGTTTATCCCTTATTGTACTAGAAAGCTTATGACTCAGAAATTTAAAATGATATTGCTGTAGAGATTGCATTTGTTTTTCATTTGCATTAATATCATATTGCAAAGAGGAACACGTAACTTCTACTTTTCCCCTATAATATGTAACAACCCTTTCCTTTTATGGTATGCCACCATAAAAAATATTGCATAACTCCTTATTATAGTGCATCAAATGTGGATTGTGAGTCTAAGCAGCCAGGTTGTAAACCAGGGAAAGATTTTACACTAAAGAATTTACATATGTTAAATCCATGATTCATACTGCTCCCAGCAGAAAGTCTCATTCAGTACACCAGTCAGGAAAGACTAATACCTCACACTGTCAGAGCCTCAGGAAATTGCTATATTTAGATCCCTAAATTATAGAATGCTCTTATTAGCATGAACTTTATTATCATTAACATTATGATTAATACTAAAAGTTAAACTGCTAAAGAATTTAACTTACTCATCAAAAAGAGTTTTTCTAGTTCCAGCAACTGGATATATGAGCGAACTTGCCCATGACTCATCCTGTGTCATGACATGACACGTGTCCAGAGAAGGGCAACGAAGCTGGTGAAGGGTCACCAGCACAAGTCTTACGAGGAGTGGCTGAGGGACCTGGGGTTGTTTAGCCTGGAGAAGAGGAGGCTGAGGGGAGACCTTATTGCCCTCTATAACTACCTGAAAGGAGGGTGTAGCGAGGTGGGTGTTGGTCTCTTCTCCCAAGTAGCAAGTGACAGGACGAGAGGCAATGGCCTCAAGTTGCACCAGGGGAGGTTTAGATTGGATATTAGGAAAAACTTCTTCACGGAGAGGGTTGTCAAGTATTGGAACAGGCTGCCAGGGAAGTGGTTGAGTCACCATCCCTGGAGGTATTTAAAAGACAGGTTGACAAGGCGCTTAGGGACATGGTTTAGTAGTGGACAGGTACGGTTGGACTTGATGATCTTAAAGGTCTTTTCCAACCAAATGATTCTGTGATTCTATGACATTTAGAATATAATTATAATACTAGAACCTCCACACAAGTGGAGTAAGTTATTCCCTTCTCACCCTTACCCAAGGCACTTCTTAGGCCTAACTCATCAGGATGTGGAACAGGGATTATGTTGTGCTTTGTGCTGCAAACTCCTTTTCTGACTGCAAAATCTTTGAGCAGATGTGATTATATTGTTACATGCTCATAGCACCTAGCACTACAGGACCCAGTCCCATCAGAGGCCCTGAGGCATTTTCACAAAACAAAATGGCTCATCAGTCATGCCATATATCAGGGTCTATATATCTATTTCTTACTTCAGCTCTGTGTGTTCCTGGCATGCTTTTCAAAATCAAACAGAAAATTTTTCAGTGTCAAGTAGGAGTTACAAGGAAATGAGCTTTATCCTGGTGGGATATGATTCTGGGCCAAAAATTACCGATTTGACCTATTGTTATCTTGCCATTTGAAAAAAATGCTATTTGAAAGTCTGTAGGGTCTGGCAGTAACCCTGCCAGAGGTTTGTCCACATCATTATTCAATTGCCAGGAGCATAACAAAAAAATGTCTTTTTGTTCAAGCAACATTTATGAGCTGGGGCTTGGTGACTGCCCCAGGCTCTAACAACTATGAGCAATTAATGTTTAATCATGAGCATTATGCAGTATGAAAACAGATTGTATATTTAAAGTTAATTTTATCCTGCTCTGAGGAGAGGGCAGTGTCCTCCTAAAGCATGTTCTGATGTGTTCCTGCAGCCCTGATGTTTGTGTCCCACTGACAGAAAAACTTCAGATGAGAGGTTTAAAGCCTTTATCCCTTAAATCCAGGCCCATGTAAGAGAAAGAGTGTCTTTAATCCAGAAACATCACCTCTGGACCTGCAGGATATCTGGCATAAAAAAGCCACTGAGGCCAGTTTGCACGCTGCACTGGGACAGAGGAACATTTCCTGGGGTTCCCCAGTCCACCAAAATTATGAACCTTTTAGCACTGGATATCTGCAAGAAAGTATAGCCCCACTGCTCTCTTCTGTCTGGGATACAGGAAGAGCAATGGAGGTCCTGAGCAGCATGAAGCTGTTGGTGCTCTCAGCACAGAGCTCTTCTTGGTAATAAAAAAGTTCCTCCATTCTAGTGTTCAAGGTTAACTGTTTTGATCATCAGAAAGGACACGGTATGGTTCCAGAGGTACACGTTGGAAAATATTCAAACTTTGATTTCTGAAAAGCTTTTAAGATCTTCAAGATCTTAAAGCTTTCTATTAATATTACATGCACAGGTCTATAAAATTATAAGAAGTCTACACAGAAGGGCTGTGGAAGGGTGGAAAGCTACTGGCGGGTACCGTGGGGTGGTCAGCACAGTCTAAGGCACAGCCTATGCCTGGCCGTGTCCTGAAGGGCAGGATCTCCAACAAGCAGACATGGTGGGTCTGTCCATCACAGGCTGATCCCGTGCAGCAGGGTGGGCACAGCCTCTTGTCCTAAGCTTAGTCTGAGAATGATGAAGAGTCAATACACCAGAGAAAGCCACTGAGAGACATGCCATATGTACACCTGGCTGCCTGCCTCTGAAAATTCATGTTCAACTCATATCCAGAGGGCCCCTGACTCCACTCTTCTCCATTCCCCTTAATCTTAATTTTCTTTTTATAGGAACATTATGTAGTTTTCACCAAAGTTTTAGTGTTCTTCTGAGATCATAGACATGCAGGGGATTTTGTAAGAAAGTGGACTTTATTTCCTGGCCTTGGTTAAATGACATGGAGTAATGGTACAACAGGCTGGTATTCCACTAACATGACTGAAGTGATTATCCACTGGGACCATTACATGTTAAACTGTTTCAAGAATGAGGAGTTCCTGAATAGATAACATATGAAGGTATTGATTCACTCTGTCATGGTTTCAGTTATTCATAAGAATTTAGAAGTTCTTCTCAGGGCACCACAAGGGGGACAGGGCAGGGCCTGGCAGCTCGTCCCATCCCACCCAGCCAGGAGCGGGGCAGCTGGGGGGGCACAGGAGCAGCCCCAGCCCCAGACATCAGGCACCTCCCTGGGGATGGTGATGGGCCAACGCTGGGCTGGCCTGTGGGCCCACGGGTGGGCCTGGCTCAGCGGAGCCCATGGCAGGATTGTGGGGAGCTAGAGACCACCCCTGCTGTGGTGTCACTGGGACAGGGGATGATGGCCACAGCAGGCTAACACGGGGTCCTGAGCCCTGGGCAGAGTGGAGGGAGCCCCAGGGGGCTGAAATGGGGTCCTGGGCAGGGTGGGGGTCTTGGGGAGGCTGAGCAGGGACAGGCAGGGCTGGCAGTGCCTCATGGCCTTGACAGTTTTATTCAGCCTTTCTGACAAGGAAGAAGGTATGAAACCATCAGAATCTGAAGTAAGCAGAGAAGTTCTGTGAAACTTAAAATGTGAGGAGCCAAAAGCAATGCATTTCTTTAGCAGTCCTAGAAGTTAAGAAGTCTGTATCAAATCGCACTTTCCACGCCCATGAATACTGAGCAGTCACACCGCTGCATATGTGCAAGGGAAAATAGAGTGTTTGTATTCCCTTCTAGATTTGCCTAAAGCCTACCTCTGTATTGCTGCTTCAGTAGGAGATGGTTTGGATTTTTCTGTGAATAAATTGTCTGTCAAGAGCCCATCGATGAAATTGTAAACAGCAAGACTAGACAGGTTGGTGCACACATAAAAAATTAACGATGCAAGCCTCAGCTGCCTTGGGTGCCATGATGGCATTTACACCTAGCGACAAGGGATGTAAGATAATGCTTTTACAGCCAGGGTTTCAGAAGCAGACTTCACTCTTTGCTCAGGTATAAAAGGACTACAGATATAGGGCAGTTATACTTTCGGACCATATTTGTTTTGGCTGATGTGGAACTAGACACTCTAACCCAGTCTTGAGGCAAGGAGCTGGAGAGGAAAAGCTTTCATTTCCTATACAACTACACCTTAATGTAGGGGCTTGCACAGAACAAGTGAGTGACAATAATTTTCAGAGAATTCCCAGCAGAAAGTTTCCCACAGGGCAACTCTGAAATGCATTTCATGGGCATGGACTGGGTTTGTCAAAATATTTGACAGGAAAGCATCTGAACGTTTTCATTCCATTTTATTTTTATCTTTTTGTTTTGACTCAAATCATACCTGTCCCTTTTGACTCATCATACCTGTTTCTTAAACAGCCCATAACATTAGTATCACGTGAGTGCTTTACAAAGGAAATAATTGTCACCATGGTTTTACATACAAGGTACTGGGAAAGAGAAAACGAGACTTTCTGAGAGTTGAAAGTTTTGAAACAAAACCCTGGGATGTTTCACTTCAAAAATCAGATCAAGCACTTTGATTCAGATTCTGGGCAGTAAGAAATGCCAGCATCTCAGCATGCCCCACAGGATACAACTCAACCCTCTCATAATCTCTCTCTTCAAGAGAAGGCCAGAAAAGCATAATGCAGCCATTTCTCATATCCTTATAGTAGCTAACTGTCACTGGGTCAGGGAACGGTTTGCAATGAAAAATATCCCATGCTAAAGAAAGTCCTGAACCCGGGTCTTTTTCTCTCTAACAAATGGCAGAGCTGCCAAGCTTCCAGCCTGGTTTATTTTATCAACATTTCCAATTTCCCTTTCAGTCAAAATAAGACTGTGGGACCATCTGAGCAGATAATTATGTAACTGTGAAAGTTCAGAGCATGCTGAACAAAACAAAATATGTTTTTCCTCGTTTATGCAGACTAAACATATTGTCAAGGTTTTGAAGCAGTCAGTCCAAAATTTTCACAAAACACTGCAGTTTCCCAAGCAGCCTGTTAGCGGAAGAATTGCACCAAAATGCTATCCTCTCTGTAAATGCTCATCAGAGGGAAGACTTTGCTGAATACTTCCAGTGCCTAATTAATTGCAGGCATCTGAAAAATCACTTTGCATACTGTAGTATTGCCAGCTGAAGCATTCTGAAATCACTGGTGAGCTTCCCATAATTATAACAATTTTAAAATAATTATGGATCCGAGGAATCTGTTTTGGATCCTTTTGCTTGCATTCTTTTCACACAGAGGACTCCATTCAGTTACCTAAATATAGATATCATAGGTATCATTTGAGATGCCCTGGGGGGTTATCTGGGGCATCTGCATGAGTGCCACAGATGTGACACCGGAGCAACAGAAGACCCGTGCCCTTCTAGAGCAGTAGCTGCAGGCCAGTCAGGGTCCTGCAGGGCATCCAAAATGACACTAGATGCCTGTGTTTAGGTCACTGAATCATGCTGTGACTGTCACATTTCCAAACTGTTCATTATAACTGTGAAGGTTAAAAGCCAGTGAAAGCTGACGCTTGCATATATTTGACTGGCCTCAAAAGCTGCATCTTTACATTGAATATCTTGAGATGTTCGGTAATCCCTGTGGCTCAAAGCAACAGTTGCAAGACTGTTAGGCCCAAAAGCTGATCTCTCTGGAAAGCTTTCTGTAACTATTCCTGTGGTATAGCCATCACACACTTGCTTCTAAATCCTTGGTTTTAAATGAGAGAAGAGTCTTACAGATGTGTTTCTGAATCGGGAATTAATGTAAATGGGTTTCAAATCCAGCCCTGCTAAGATCTTTTTCTGAACCTGCATTTTAAATGTTCATTTCTTGTATGTTTCATGCCCAAGACAAAATCCTCTCTTCTGAATTTCGGAGCTGTTGAGGTCTCTTAACTGCAAGGGCGAGAGGAAAGTGCTTGTACCTCTGAAAATTGATGGGTTTTATGGGGGACTGAGAATAAGCTTTTATACTTCCATGTTCTAAAATACTATACTGTATGGATACTCCTCCCTTCAAAATGTCAGCCTTTCAGATGACTCTTGGCTTTTGCAGTTTCCATTGAATTCTGTTTCAACCTTTGTAAAAGGCACAAGAAAATCCACAGTGGATTTACAAACTCATTCGCTTCCATCTTCCATTAACCCTCTGGCATTTTGCTGAAATGAGTATGCCTGGGTGGAGATATTCTGGGGATTTCTCCATGATGTCTTGATGATCATTCACTTAAAAAAAAAAAAAACCCAACAGTTCTTGCTTTGTAACTTTTGCTTATAGCTGACTTCCAGTCCTAGAACATTTCGTAGTGAGGGGAGCACAGGAGAGTGATGAGGCAGGTTCAAGATCTTTGTTTTCCATTTCTAGTTGTTTGTTCTGATAATTACATCTTAATCATGCTCATGCTTAAACCAAAACTGAAATGAATGTTTAGTCAATGACCAATTGAATGCTGCACTTCTTTTCCTTGATGACTTCTGCAATATTCTGAATGTTATGCCCTACTACATGGCAGAATCCAGCTCATGTTTACTAGCCAAGAGGCTAGTAAACAACCTTGAACTTCATTCACAGTTGGAGCATACTTCTCAGTTGACTCTGTTACAGAGCTCCTGTTGCCTTCAGTGCATCCCATTTATGGCATATATATCCCACTAAAGATCTTTCTTCCAAGTTCCAGCCACCCAGCCAGTCTCTGGCTCATAAGATTAAAAAAAAAAGGTAATTTTAAATCAAATTATATTATATTGACATAATTAAGCTCAGAGAAGAGGAATCCTTGTTAATTCCATTATTCTTTCTCAAGTATCTAATATAAGGTGGCATAGTCTTATCCTCAATATAGCTGATAATCGTTATTCTTAATGTAGCAAAATTGGCCTCATTTTAAACACTCATGGGCTTTGCCTTTGATAAAGAGGTAAGATAATAGTGATAGAAGTGATATTCCTTAAAGGATGTTTAGGAAATTCTATTAATGTGGGGGTAATCTTTTCAAGGGTAAAATGTACCACGTATTCAGCTTAAGGCCCTCTGTCACAAGACTCTAATGAACTAACATTAGCACTTCTCTAAGCAATATTCTTTTTTATCTCTGGAGAACTTAGAAAGAGGATATAGATTTTCCACTAAGCCAAGCAAGTTAGAAACGTAAATATCAATACAGTCACTGGGACTTTGTGAATATATATGTATTAATTTAGTAGCCGTAGATTTTTCAATTTCATGTTTGAAAATATTAGAGTGAAAAAAGTCATCTTGAATGAAAGAGGTGTTTTGTTTGGCTTAAAAAGATGCACCTCATTGTGTATTTTTTATTATTTTAAAGTGTAACTTCCAAATACAAATTAAAGCATTTCCTTAGAAAATGTCAGAAAGAAAGGTTTTCAAGAAATGAAAACTGTATTTTTTACAAAACCAGTGCAACTCCAAATGTTTCAAGAGTCCTGTTGCTGTATTTCTTGGCAAATAAGAAAACTGGCAACGGTATTTAGGCACAGAAGGGTGTAGATAAATGCTTTGTGATGTTTAAAAAATGTGTGAACAAGTTATGTCTCCAACTCACAATTGCCCTTGTAATAGATACCTTTGAAAATTAGAGATTAATCTTCTATTTTTTGCTTCTTTGTGTGTCTACACCCAGGTCACTTAGTCTACCCCAACTGTAAGATGAAGAAGCTTTAAAAAAATAAAACAAATATTTGTTTTCACAATGCATTAGAAATAATCGGAGTGTGAATCCCACAGACTCTGAAGAGATCAAATGAAGTAGGTCTTTTTGTTCATGTTAACAAATGCATTATCCTCTTGTGGAGCAGTTACTGAGGTACAGAGAAACACCTTTACCTTAATATTTTAGAAATCATATTAACCAGAGAAAAATATACTTAAGGTTTATCTTTGAGGATTCGGGGCAATTCCTTCATCTTTCACTTGGCCCTCATGGGATGCTTCGCAACTGGTGGTGTTTTTTTAATGTTGGCACTTGATTAGTGCAGCCCTCCTAATCTCACAGTATTTTATAAGAGAAAAAGCAGATTTAAAGCTTAAGGGTTTCAGTAGTTACCAAATGTAAGTAATGCTGGACATATAACAAAACAGCACACAGACCTCCATCTGCCTGCCCTTTCTATGGATCTGTTTTCCAAGAGGATCTTACATATTTATTATGTTAAACACTGTGAATTATACCTCAGAACTAATGCCAAGCCATGATAATTCCCTTTAAATAACAAGTGACAAAAATGCTTAGGGTGAATCACTTATTTTTATCTAGAAATAGTCTTGGTAGCTGAAAAACATCAGGCAAAAATGTTTTTCTCTCCTAGTGTACCCTCTCCAGAAGAATTTCACTTTAATATCACCACTAATACTAATTGCCTTTCACCTCTGTGCTTTTAAATGAATCATTATCTCTGGTAATAGAACAGATTGCCTGAATATGTTTGGTTCCCCAGCAGCTGGTGCTAGCAGGGATGCTTGGGGAATTTCTTGGGGAGACTCCAGCGGTGGGTGAGGGGGCCAGGAGTGAGCAGAGATGGAGCCAGCAGAACCCCCAGAGCAGGCTGTGCTGGGCAGAAGCGTGCCCGGCAACGTGGCTGCAGTTGCTCCCTGGTGTTCCTGTGGCTTGTTGGCCCTACCGGTCCTCTGCAAAAAAGCCAAAGAGCAGAACATGCCCAGATGAATGCCACTCTTCAATTATAAGTTCAGTTATCTGAGGAAAAGTTCTTGGCAGCTCAGTTTTGCTGACATCAATCAAAGCAAAGAACTGGCTACTACAGTAGAAAGCATGCATGTGCTAGAATTGCAAGGGGGGCAATATAAGACATTTTATCATCAGAAATAATTATTTTCCAGCAACTCCATAGTTTATTCTTTTGCCTCACAAAACTGGCTTCCCTGTTTTTCCAGCATCTTAGGCAAGAAACCAAAATACTTAAAAGTGGTGCTTATGAAGTATTTCTATTGCTTTCATTTCCCCTCATTTCTGCTGCTACTCTTTGGAAAGCCTTGGACTGAAAAGTTTGCTAAACCTGGCTAAAGTTAGCCAGAATGGATCTAAATCTGCCGCAATCTTATCTGCCACAACTAGACTCTGATCTTATGCATCCTGAAAGTATAATGTAAGCTTATTGAAATCTGTGGAAAAACTACTTTCTGTCTTGTATACTGTTGAACTTGAATTTAAAATGTGAGATCACCAGAAGAGAGGCTGTTCTTCCATTAAGGCCATCCTGTAAAGCTTTTAACTGTCAGATTTTTATCACGATTTGGTGGGAGCAAGCACTTGGAATAAAGATTTTACAGGATCCCTGTCATTTGTGTGATTTAACCTCTGAAGAATCACAAGTTCCTCCAAAGAAGTTGCTTCATGAATCAGTATAATTTTATCTCTTTCCTCATTCATTCTTCAGTAACTGTTGCTTAAGGTGATAAATTCTTGTTGGGAAATATTCATCACTTTAGATTTCATCTGTCAAGTCTTCAGAGATGCAGAGTAATGCCATAGATCTTCCCAAATGGTGAGATACCGGTCTTTTCCTAAAAAATGTTGAGTACCTTTCTACACAGTCATATATAAGTGAATTAATGACCTGCAACAAATCTTACATGCATTCACTGTCATTTCTCTATTGCTAATAATAGAATCAGTTTCTAAGTCTGCACTGGCTAAAGCCAAGGATCACCTTATATGCCCTCATAGAAAGAGGGCCAAAGCAGAAGATTATGATCTTCTGCTAAAAGCTCAGTCCCACAGATAAGCAGCTCCCAGCCCCTGGGCACGCTGTTGGATGGCTGTGCAGAAGCTGGGGTTTTGGGAGGAATTCTACCAGTAGCTCGGGGGAGGGATAGTTGCCATCTCCTTAATTATCAAGGTTGGTCCTCTTGTAAGTACCATGGAAAAGAGGTGACTTTTTTTGTCAAACAATTCTTCGTTTGCCTGTAGTACTAGACTAGCAATCTGCCTCGCCCTAGTAACAAAACACATTCAAGGTTAAGATGGAATTGCTCACTGTTCAGAGCCATCCAGCCCTTCCTTATGGAGACTATGCATTAGGAAAGGAACAAGCCATTTTTAATAGAACTGTCTAACCAGAGATGGCAAAAAACTACCTACTTGTTCTTGGTAACTGATAACTGAAAAACAGAAGACAGACATAAGTGATTTCTGCAGCTGAGTATGGTTCAAGGGCACTTCTCTTCATTCCTCCCATTCCATATTCTGCACAGTCAAATGCTTCTTGCGTCAATTAAAAGAAAGGATAATGAATGGAGAAAGGAGAAAATCAGAGAAATACAGGGAAGCTATTTAAAAATGCTTCTCTCAATCCCTTCCTTCACTCTTCCTGCCCTGCCCTCCTCCTCCTCCATCCCAATAACTTTGTATGTTATTTTCTTCCAAGAGTTTTACATCTTAACCTCCTTTCTGTTGGCTCTCTATAGCTTTTCAGACTATGTTTATCATCATATTGAAATACCTTATTATCTTGCATTAAGCACTGTATCTAATACCCGACAGGCAGTGTTTGTTCTCCTACCCTTTCCCCAGAGATAGAAGTGAGTACTTGAGAGTTTTGTTTTGAAAACTCATATACATTAACTAAGAGACATCATTAATACCCATGTAAGAAGACAAGGTGAAAGAAACGTGCTTTCTATTTCAGGTTGGAGGTGTCTGATACTCTTATTTATATGTCTGAATGCCCTATTGTCTATAGAGATGAGCTTCAGCCATATTATTCCTTTCCACCTGAGTTGTCAGCTGTGGTCTACATCCTTGTGCTTAAGTCAACTTTTGAATACTCAATTTCAGTGAGGAGATGCCTTGAAGATGAAGACTGTGACCTTCACTTGGTTCTGCATTTTACAGGGAACAGTATAAAGCACAGCAGCCAGGCTTGACACGTTTGCAGTGGCTGTGATGCTGAGGAAAACATGCCTCTGCACCCTGCTTTAGCTGGCATCGTTGAATACTGAAGCTTGTTATGGAGATATCAGGCATTTCCATAGTCAAGGCCTGTGGGGAACGAAGGCTTGAAAGCTGAAGGTGGACTGTCAATCATAAGCATGACACTTAGGTCTGCTCAAAAACTTGCACTGATTTAACTAAACAGCTTGTTGGATTAAACCTGAAGCACATTAAAGTATGTTTTTCCTCACAGGTTTTCATTGTTTTAAGTAAAGTGATTTTAAAATACAGTCTAAAATATAACCAGTGAAAGTTTGTTTTTACAGGAGGCTGCATCTGCCATTCCACTAATGTATTCATTGTTTTTAAAATTCCCTCTGCTTTCGCCTCGACTGTGATTTCCACATTGCATTTAGTATTTTCTTTCCTTGCCGTATTCCTATGCTGCATCACCACCGGACTGAATCTTGAGTATTCATTAGTTCCCAGAAAGCTATTACCTTGCCAATGGCATACATATTTCTTCATCTAATGGATTGCAAAACAATTACATTGTTCTGTTTTTCTTTATTTTTACTGTTTTTCAGTGAAGAAATAGGGATCAGATCGTAAAAGAGAAAACTAAATTAAAGTCTCATCCATCTCAGTTTAAATGTTAACGCTGGTCTAATTGCCATACTAAAAGCCAAGAGCAGCACGCCAATGTTATGAAAAGGCTATAACCTCTCAACAAACTGCTGTTTCTTTTCTTTATCATGGGCAGTTATGTCAAATATCCCAGATGGATCCATAAGCACTATATGTCGGAGGAACAAAGGAGCACCAAACTCTTTTCCCAACTATTTTCATGATCTTATTTTTTCCATCACGCCCTTTGGTCCCTTTTGTTTGAAATTAAGTATTTCTTATGCTTATTACCCTAGGCATAAAGCTCTAACTTATTAATAATTTCATAATTTATAAATCGCATGTCCTCTCATTTTCATATTGTTTAATTGTATGTGAAGAGTTTGGATTAGTTCTATCAATCCTCTTTATAACGCTAAATATTAAAATTAGGTACTATAAAACCTTCACGTCCAGTGAATATAAGCCCTCTTCCTCAAT
Source organism: Balaeniceps rex (assembly GCA_013401315.1). NCBI lineage: Eukaryota > Metazoa > Chordata > Aves > Pelecaniformes > Balaenicipitidae > Balaeniceps > Balaeniceps rex. Next base: position 26,516 of record VYZW01037072.1, on the reverse strand, counting down.
CTGCCAGTTGAAATTTAAATATTAGAATGCAGTTATCATTCTGATCATATTATAACTTGCCCAGTGAAAATACATTATGGCAACTTTTTAGTGGGTAACTAGTGCAGTACAATGTTACTTTAGATGGCTCGGCTTTTCCATGGGAATGTGTTCTTTAACAAGCCAAAGGAGCATCTTGCTCACTCCCTTCCTCTTAGCTGCAGGGTGGGTTGTTGGGTATTTGTCTCAAGAAATTTCTTAAGCTTAACTTAAGATAAGCTAGCCTTTTAGATACAAGAAGATAGTATCTGTGACTGTCATACTTAAATCCAGAGTTGGTGGGTTTCTTCCATACACAAAGCTGAGAAACAAAAGAAACAGAAATAGAAAGGGGAAGGGGTCTCAAGATTCTGCTAGAACTGAGTGTGACAATTCTCTTTGACCCTGCTAGGATGTGTTGGCCTCTCCGTTTAGGTACGTGGGGACAAAGTACATTTACCTTCCTAACAGTAGGACCCGAGGTGGAAATTTGAAGTACTGCAAGCCTCAAGGACTTTGCCCCTTCCCTCCATTTCCACCTGTGTTACTGCTAGTCTCAGGAGGAGGTGAGGAGGAGGAAGGATACCTAGTTAGTACCCCAGGAAGAAAAGCTGCAGACAAGCTTAGACTTGCTTATTTTAAAATAGTCTCTACTCATAATTTGCAATATAAGTTAATCAGACAACTTAAGAACATGTATAGCTGAGAGTGTGAATAAGGGCCCCTTGTGCTCCTCACCTTAAAAATATTTGATTGGTAAACAGTTTTATTAATTAGTCCTTTCAGCATCTCTGCCATATAGGTAAAAGAGTATCTATTTGTGCTCTGCCAAGTTGGAAACAGAAAGGTTACGTGGCTTGCTGAAAACCAGAGAGCTAATGCCAGGGGGAGAACAGAATAACACTTCAAGACTTTGGTTGGTGGCAGCTACTCTAGAAGATGAGCATAGTTTCTCTCTCATGCTGAGCTCACACCACTAGAAAGCATTTCTCTTTCTCTCTGTGGTAACTGTTAACTTCACTCTGTAGGCTAGCAGGCGTCTATTCTGAGAATTTGGATGTGGTGATATTTTATATGTAACTGCTCTCACTGTTTGGAAGAGGCTGCCAGGCTGTTTCTCAGCATGCACCACAAGGGTAGTCGGGCTCTTCACATAATGGCACTTTGTCCAGTCACTTGAGTGCCTGGGCTAGAGCATATGAGCTGAAAGAGGGAGGAGATCTTTATAAATAAAATCAATTATATCTTATTTTATCATTCAAGAGTGAAGCAAGCTGGGGCAAAAAGCCTTCTTCAGTTTCCGTAGACTCTGGTTTGTCAGTGTCTTCCATGTGACCCCAGACATGTCTCCCTGCTTCAGCATCCTGCCTTTTAGCAGAAGTTGAAAAGTAGCAGTCATAAAGCTTTGCCCAGTCTTGTGCAGGGTGTCTCTAAACGAAGGGCTTAGAACACAAGTGCCAGATTCCCCTTTGTACCTCTTGACTTTGGGGAGCCTTTGAGCTCTCGGTAAACGTTTCCTTTACTTCTAGGCAATAGGCTATAACACAGCAATGTACTTTGGATCATTTTTATTTTATTAATTTTTATTACTACATTAAGGTTATATGAAGAACTGTTCAGTCCAGTACCTGTTGCGGTTTTAGGACTTTTTTTTAAAAGTCCTTTTATAAGGCATATTAAAGCATTTATTAAGGTGCTTCAAAGGTAATGAGTAACTAACTTCAGATAGAAAATCAGAAGCGATGTCTTCTGAAAAATCTGAAAGGGATTAAAATGGTCATTGTAATGAATAACTAAATAGAGAGAGGTCAAGAACCTTGCAAAATCTGAACTGTTTATCAAAATGTATTTATTTGCAAGGGGGCAATATGAGCTTTTCCAGTATTTGAATGGTTAAAAATTCTGGAGCAAATGCCTTTCCCATGGGAAAAACATTGTCACATTTACTTCAGTTCAGTTATTGCTGTAGGGATTCAGTTATTTGTAATGCAGAAAGTGCTCTTGCTAGAATAATTAGCTTTTCAGGGAACATAGCTTACACCTTTTTGTAGCCTATGTAATTAGAACTGAGGAAATAGGTTCATTGCTACTGCTGGTATTTCATTACTGAGTAATCATTTGTGTCTAAACACACCACCCTTCGGAGGATGACTGTCAGTGGTCAGACATGCTCATTTGTCATCTCATTTACATCGCAGTGTGTTTAGCAGCATACTTTTTAAGATGGGCAAATAAGTGCAGCTGAATTTTGAATTCCTTGTGTTCCTTGTGTTGCTAAGAGGTTGGTTCAGTTTAGAAAATCAGAGCTATGACAAGCTACCCCAAACCATTTCATCAGCTTCTAAATAGGAGGCCCTTAAACAGAGAGATCACAAGGGACACACATTTGCTGCTTTACAGGGTTTGTATATCAGAGGAGATGCCTCTTGTCAGAATAATGAAAAGCTGCCTGGCAGCTCCAGACCTCAGGCTGCAACTCAGCTGTGGGATGCAAAAGCACTGTCCTGCCCTCAGGTTTGGGTGTGCATCCCAGCTACAGCCTGACTACATATCAGGATGAAACCAGGGTGCCCACAGCCTTCCCTCCGCTGCGTCACAGCTCCCCTGTGCCTTGGTTTCTACCAGAAGAAAAATTCCAGTAGGTCTCTCGGTCACGGCTGGCAGAGAGGCAGGACAGCAGGACACACTGTGACACTCCCAACCAGGTCTTGCTGTTCTTAAGCTTTGGTCTGCTTAGTTTCTTTAGAGGCAGCTTAGTCTAGCAGTTCACACAGGGTCATTCTGCCCATGTGCAATCTCTCCAAGGAGACTTTGAAGTGGAAGGGAATGCAGCGAAAGAGTTTAGGTACCTCCGCATAGTTCGTTAAGCAGTGTATTTTTGAAGTCATTTGGGACTTCAGTGACTAATCTCTATTAAGCAGTGTATTTTTTAAGTCATTTGGGACTTCAGTGACTAATATCTACCTAAATCCAGTTGCAGGTGAGTTTTTTTGGCTCTGGCCATGTGCTGTAATTCACCACTAATATCCACTCTCATACAGTACAACTGGGTAAAACTCCTGAATTCATTTCACTTCAGAAAAATCCTTACGTCCCACTGATTTGAGAGAAGCTTATGCACCTCCCTCACAGCAGATGTGCTCAAGTGTATTACTGAATTGGTACCCCATTAGCAGTGAAGCACAAAAGCAAAGATTAGCTTAGAAATAAAAGACAAATAACACTTCCAGAGACACCTACAAACCTGAGGCTTACGGTCTTTGCTACAACTTTGGAGGGTGTGAGTAGTTTAAAGAGGCTGAAAGGGGAATTTATACTTTGTTTAGAACCTTTATTCATATACTGAGGTCTTTTACCTAAAGGATCTTCTCATCTTTGCCTGTAATATTGAATGTCTACTATGACCCCAATATTATACAAAATAGAATTTAGTACTCTTGATCCTTAGAACCCTTAGTCTTGTATAAAATAGTCAGCTTCACTGAATAGAAAACTTTTGACTTTGTTGTGTACTGAAAAATATAACATGGACATGGGAGGTTACAAGGAGTAAGAATCTTATTTCCATTACAAGATGCATAATTTTGGAAAGGTTTGCTTTTTGCTGTTCTTCAGTATAGTGTCAAGGCTTCACATACCTTCTTCATACAATTGCTGATTCTCTTTTGAGAAAGCCAGAGGCTAATCGTGCTGGTTTTAACAAGTGGCTACTCAGCTATGTGTCCTATGGCAACTGTGGGGTCAACTTTCACCAGAACTTCTGCTGCACCTGACTCAGGTACAATCATCCCACTGAAAGTTTCCCATTTCCCTAGTGCTGCTCTTACAGTGCTTTCTCACCTTGAAGAATACCTGCCTGCCATGGAGGAAAAGGGCAGTTGATAACAGGGACCAATAAGAGGAGTCAAAGAAAGAGTCAGTTGCAAATGCTTCTTTCAAAGAAACCAGCACAGAAGATGCTTTCTTATTGCAGGCCTGAAAGGAAAATGGCAAGCATGTAATCTTTTCTAACAGATCAGGAAAAGGCAGGAAACTGCTGGGGTTAGAAACAAGGTTTCACATATTTTTTAAAGCTAACGTGATACCATGATTTAGCTAAAGAAGCAAATCTGACTACACAAAGTAGCTGAGAATCTGTTATACCTGCTAAGTAAATGAAAGCTGTGCTTTCTTACAATAGCAAATTTCCCACCACCTTCACTAAATAATCCCCAGGAATCAAAAACTTATGTGCATAACCAGCCCAGAGCTTTGAATTGCACTTTGGAAGTGAAGAGGAAACTCACTAACGAACCAGGTCATGCAATCTTGCATTATTTGTGTTTTCTTTCTTTAAATCAATTAGCTCTGTTTGTTCTCCACTCTGCTGAATAGTAGTACCTGCCAATGGAAAACTGAGGAGGTGGATAATAAGGCTGTTAAGGAACCTCACTAAACAAGCAAATTAAAACTCTCAATTCTTTTTTAGATACATGAACAGCAAAAAGCTTCTAGATTAAAATGTTGGACACTGAGGATCTGATTCCTTGCTCAAGCAAGAGTAATTGAAATAAGGGCAAGGAAGGGTTACTATTATAATCTGAGCAATAGAGAGCCTCTTCTATTGCAAGAGACTAAAGGACTTGCCTAGCTTCAAAAAGGCTTGCTTAGCCTTGCAGGACTATCTATAGGCAAATAACAGAAGTAAATATCAGGAGGAAGACAGCTACTTTAACCATATTGGCACAAGAACGAATTGCTATACACTTGTTAACAATGAATTTAAACTGAAAACTAGAAGAACGTTTCTATCAGAGCTGTAATGCTCAGGAATATCCTCCCAGCAGGAACAGTGGGAACAAAGAATATGACCTGGTGTAGGCGGAGCCTGATCGCCTCATGAAGCATAGTCCCATTTGTAGGTGTAGCAGGTGATCGTGCTCTATGACTTTGGAGGTGTTTCAGTTCTGTAGTTGAGGTTCCTTCATCCCTATGAAAGCCCATTCAAATCAGTCAGCCACTTCTCAATGACTTAAACGCTATCTGGATCAGACTGAAGTTTGTTCTCCTCCTTTCTTCGTTTCTGCTTCACTAGCTTCTATTTTAAGACAGAAATAAATGCAGTAGTGTGGCAGTCCCTCATAGAACAACATGAATGTCCACTCCTTTACTCATTAACACAACAAACTGCTCTTCACAATATTCTGCTGCCTAGAGGAAAAGTTGTGTCCAAAACCATTTTCCTGAGACATCCGGTCAAACAAGTCTACAGAAATGCAGAGAGTCATCAGTAAGTGTACAACTTCTGCCTGCGCAAGAGGAGAATATGGTTTGGCTGGGATGGTCTTCCTCCTCAGTGAGGAGGTCTCACCTTGCCTGTTAGTAGGTTGTGCACAACAGCGTTAACAGAGTCCCTGAGACAACATGGGGTTGGATTATGGAGAGCTGGGAAACAGCTGTCCTGCAGTGGCTGGTTACGTGACAGAGCAAAGTGAGCATTCATAAAGCACATGGGAGAGTGGAGGAAAGGGGGAAGTGAGGAGAGAGGCAAGAAGGAGGGTGGTAGCAACTCTTTCTTATGTGTCAGGTGGCAATAGCAATAGAGCTGAGGGGAGCACCTGAATTCCAGCAGTAGAAGGCAACAGGACCCCAGAGGAGGGGGAAAAAAAGCAACTGATTCCCAGTGGAGAGAGAAAGCAAATAGCAGGGCTTGCCGGGCATGATGGGCAGGGCAGGGCAGAGCGTCTCAGATGTATGGCTGAAGAAGGGAGGAAGAAATATGGGAAGCCACATAGTTCAGCAGGAGCAGTTTAACAGGGTGCTGTGCCAGCTCACCAGTATTTTCAGGGTCTGGTTTCTACTTTGAACCAAGGATAAACTGTGCTTGTGGAGCCCTGACCTTCTCCTGCAGCAACCACCCTCATTTGGCACTGGCCAGGTGGCAGAGCTACGGGTAGACAAAGGCCCCACACAGCCCAGGAAATTCAACCCCATAAGCCCAGGAAGATCAACCCCCTAAGAGAAGAACCTGCAACCTTACTGCTTTCAGAGCTAGCCACAAAACTATTTACTCTGCCATGTGAAAGCTCCCCACCATTTATTTTCACAAACAGGCCTACAGATTAAATGGTTGATTTCTGCTGCATCTTGTAAAGACATAATAAGAGGTTTTTCCTGTTAATGATTGGGAAGTACTTAAGCACTATTAGGATGGAAGACAAAAGATTAACTAGAAAGGACTTTCTCTGCTGCAGTTTTCACCCTTAAAGCAGCAGTATTTAGCTGCCTGAAATTATTCTTGCATATGTCTAAGCACACAAGGAAGATGGTAGCAGCGCTTTTCTGGATGCTTGAAACCCAGTCCCAGCTGCTGATCCCTGTCAATGGCCGAAACCTATCCATCAGTTGTGTCAGCTCTGCCTTGAAATAAAGAATAACAGAGACCCGATCTGGGGAGAGAGAGCAGAGGGAAGCTTGGAAAAAGAACAGCATATTTCCTCCAAGCCAAAACTTTTAAAATATATATACATACTGAGGAATTTTATGTTAGTTAATCCTCTTCTGTGAAAAGCGATGATTCACCAGAAGCATACAGGTTATCAATTAGTACAAATGTTGGCCCATTTTCAGTTGGAAAAGCAATGTAACTTGATGATTTATGGCTAATGTCTTAGACTTAAGATTGGCCAGGCATGTATTTTAGCAACAGAGCTTGATTTTTGAAAAATATATTAAACAAACCCCCAAGTACTGAAATAGAATGACTGGATTCAGAAGGAAGATTAAAAAACTGCAATTTATTGGCAAAGATCACATGACATTTTCTTAGCCATTAAGATGGAAAAAGAACAGACTGGATGCCTGCCAGTCCTAGAAGTGTGGAAAATTAGATGCCATTTTGCACACAAATCAATACAGTAAGTGGGAAATCTCAGGTCTCCCAAACTGTCTGCAAATCTAGCTGCTAATTGACTCAATTAATCTCTGATCCTGTTTCCACAAAATTATACGCTTAGAATAAGGAGCGACTGGCAGTGTTGTGGATGATTAGAGAATATTGCTTTAATGAGCCTTGCTCAGCCATGAGCAGTTAACTGACCATTAATCTTCAGAAGGAAAGGGATAGGCTCTGCACTTACAGCGAGGGGAAGAAAAAATTTTGGCAACAAAGATGGCTTTTAAAGAACTGCTAAAAATGTGATTAGATGCACTGATGATTATTATAACCATCATCCATCTGTGGCATGTGCTAACATTCCTTCACTAACATTTACCTTCATTCCTTATGCAGGCCATGAATTCTGCACAGATTTGCTTTTGGATGTATTAATGCTGCCTGACTCTTCTCTGAACATTTTGTACTTCAAATATGAGATCTGTCAATGGAGGATACCCTGAGCAACAGTTCAGTTGACAAAATGTAAAAATAGGTACAGCATAAAGAACTGTCACTGTCACTGCACATACAAATTGTGAAACAAAGGTGAAGATGAGGATGAGGATAGTACTCGTTTGCTTGGAAATGAACTATACGCTAAAAGTGGATTGGGATTGCTTCTGCTTTCTATATACACAGACGAACCCTGGCATCTTACTGTATTTACCTATGGAGGTACAGAGGACACAGGGGAAACTACTACAGGAAGGCAAAGGACAGTTAAGGGTAATTGTAATAGGATTTCTATATATAGTAAGGATGTGAAGCCACTTTTAGAACTTACTCATTCTTTCCTGGTACAGGATGACAAACCGTCTGATGTTTCTTCAAGAGCATGTTAGAAGAGAACCATTTTTAGGCTTTATTAGATTATTACTTTATTACATGCCATGCATTAGATACAAGGCCATTAAAACAAACACAGATCATGGATATGAGGATGAATTTTAGAAGTTCAAGCAACAGAGCCTAAACGAATAGAGGTAGAGGTAGAGGTAGAGCTAGAGCTAGAGCTAGAGAGGTAAAGCAAGATTTCTGTATAGAATATTTTTCCTATTACCTGAACTTGGAAATGAAGTTATTTATGTATTCACTCTCAACTGCTTAAAATACATCCTTCCACAAAGCTTATCCAGGTTATGGCGTGATCATTGGCTGTTAACAGTAATGAATGCCTAGGGACAGATTATGATTTTAGAAAATTTAGCATGGAGAGTTTATGCTGTGCACCAGCTAGGGACTAGGTGATTTTTACTTATCATTTGTATAGCTCCAGGGATATGCATGGAGTTTGCCATGACAAAGGAAAAGGTCAACTGCTGATCTGAATAGGCTAAAATTGTAATGAGGCATAGCACCTTAAAGCCACGATAGAGCACAGGAGGACAAGAGTTTCACTGGTGTCACTGCAGCGTATATATAACTTACTGACTGCTTTTTTTACACAAACACATACAAAAATGCATCAACTAATATGCTTGTGAATACTACTCAGGATTGGAGGGAACCATCAAAGGGAGTGCTCAAAAGACATGAGGGGTGGGAATTTGTCATTGTGTTGTATTATAGAGGATGATGTTTCTGATTCTGTAAGATGTTAAAAACATAGCTTATCAGTTTGGCAACTAACTCCTTGCTGCAGTTGTGCTTAGTGCAAGCCTGGAGGAAACAAAGTCTGATCCCAGCAAATGTACATGCTATTGAATGGTAAAGATATTCTGTGAAACCCAGTGTCTTATATTGACTGTGCATGTCTATCCTTTCCATGACAGTTTTTCAGGATTGTTAATATTACATTATTTGTGCTTTTGAATCGCAAACTATGTGACATAGGAAGATCCATTTGATTTGCGTGGGCTGTCAAAATAGAATATGCTTCTATTAGTTACATGTAAATCACACAAAATGCCTCTTTGCATAGTAATATACCATTCCAGTTTCTCTCTCCTGTGTTGTCACATTTGTAGCCAGTCAAGCTTTAAGTTCTAGACCTTCACAGGACCGTGGGGTTGCCACTGTTCAGAGGTCCTCTTGCAGAACAGCTAGCTGCCACTGTAGCGGTGCAAGCTGTGCGTGTGCACTGTGGATACACAGAGAGGCCTGATCATCACGCAAAGGTGTAAGGATAAGTTCCCAATCGGGACTGCTCATTTTGGCTTGTGATCACAACTGACAACAGAATTTAAAAAAAAAAAAAGGGCAATTAATTTTGATTTGTTAACCCTCCAACCTAAATAAAATGTCAAATATTTGTGGCTTCCTGCTCTTGCTCCTGATCTCATCAGCAGTCTCACCAAGTCACCCAGACACACATACACATACACGCTGTCCCTTGCACCCTGTTCACTGACTGCCCAACATCATTTTCTCCCCCCTTCCCTTCCTCTTTTCCTAACTGCATTCTTTTATGATGGCTTGATTATGGACCTGTATTTTTCAGAGGTGTTGAGTGATGTGGAGCTCTCATTTAATCAAAGCTACAAATTATTTTGCAAATTATTATAAGGGACCAAATTTTGCTTCTGTTAATATCCACAGCCTCTGTGCTGCAGCCTCCAGCGTGACTGACAGCAGAACCTCTGTCTGTGTGTCTGTACGTAACAGCCTTACACAGCTGTATTAAAACTTTTAATGCTAGCAAGGAGGTTTTCTAAGCATGTCTCTTCTGGCAAATCTTAACAACGTGCTTCAAATAGTAGTCCAAACAGGTATCAAGCCTATGAGGAGGCTTTCTGATTAATTAGAGAATTTGTCATTCAACTGAGAGAGGAGAAAATCTCATAGGATTCAAAGCTTAGACTTGGCTTTCTTGCAGACCATCCCTTGCGAAAAATATGTTATCCTTTCTAATTATTTTACCACTCCCTTCCCATGGGGACTGACCTCTGCAGTGTATTGTCTTATGACATACTTGTCTTTCATATCTGAGATGTACTATAGGGCATGAAAGTACCTCCTGTTCTTGAAAGAAGCAACCAAGAGGGGAAGGGTGAGGGTGTTTTCATTGAAGGATAAAGGTGTTTTCTCTGGGTAATGTGAAACAGAGCCAGAACCAGGCAGGATGAATAACAACTGTGACAAACCTATCTTTAGAAGTTCTGAATGATTTGATGGGATTTCTCTACCACACGCCCCACTGAAGTCTAGAAATAGATGTGAGCATCATAACGACATAGACTTCAAAGTGAAGAACAGCATTATATTTTGTAAAGATAATTTTTTAATGCTATTGACTGCCAAATTATGTCATTAAGAATTTCCTTTAAACCATCAACCTAAACATATGTGTACAATGATGACAAATTTAATCTGCAACTGAAGGTGGAAGGGTTTTTCCTTTTGAAACTGGATTTATTGCTTTGGGAAGGCATTGGATTGATGGATCTTGAAGTGCTCTATTTCTTCATAGAACAAGTGACAAGCTTCCCTTCATTGCAGCTTTCTTCATATTCTTAAAAAGAGCAGTCCCACAAATCTACTTACAGCAATGATAAATATTTAAGACACAAGGTCAGAAACATACTGTAATTTGTCTGATGACAATGTTCTATTCCAGTAACTTTATATCTTTCATATCAGATGATTAATGACCTTGGGGCTTTAGGTATATGCTGTAGAGTGACAGTCCTACAATGTAAATATATTCAGTGGCTCAGAAAACGAAGTGTGTGCTCCCGCCAATGTCAAGCAAGCTCATTTCTAAGTCCATATGCCATGGGGAAATATCATACTGCACCAATGACAGTTCAGAAATGTCAGTTACTTGTTTTTCTAACCAGAAGTTGCTAAAAGGAGCTATTTAGTGAACACAGTGGTAAGCAAGTAGCTTTTAGCCCTGCCTCATACACAGGGTACTTTAATCAGGCCCCCAATTTTTCTAACAGGTCCTCTTTGTCTGTATCTCAAAGAAAAATAGCATATTGTTCTAAAAGACCCCATCTCTGTGCCCCAGCATATCTCTTCCTATTTTTTTCTCTTCTGAGCCTCATCTGTTCCTGGCTCATACTCATCTCTGCCCTTCAGCGAACACAGTCAATCCCTCTGCTCATCCCAGGCTGCATTAATAGCTGTTATCTGCTGGCATTAACCACTGTTGCTGGACAGCAGGACTGAAAGGGAAAAGCTTTCTGTGACTGTGCAGAAGCCTAGCACCCGATTCCTTCCTTTCGTGCCTGCCCACTCAGACAACCCCGCTGCGCAAGCACTGTGAGCACGGTTCCCCCAGATCCCTGACACAAGTCTGCATTCAGCTGCTTTCCTTGTGACTTTCTAAGTATCCTTTTGGATATGGCCTCTAAATCTTTTTGAGGTTTGCCTATCAGTGATTTATGTCCACCATATCAATAAAACTTATGAAAAATGGGCATGCAAAAGTTTATTTTGTTATGGTAGGACTTCATTCTCTTGTTTAAACTTAGAAAAGCTCAAAACAAATGTTTGGGAAATATTTTTGGTAAAGAGACTTTTCATTGCATGATATAATATATTCTCCTTACCAGTTTTCAGGTAACAACAGTCAGAGAAACATGTTTGTAAGAAAAAGAAAAATTTTGTTAGCAATCAGCCTAGCACAGCATGGAAAAAGCTATAAGAGAGTCTCAGGAAATTCCAAACAGTAGATATTTCCTGAGTAGTCTTTTTTATTATAATTGTGTTTCGTTCTTATTTTCACTCTGGCCATTCTCAGTTCCAGGAAACCCTTTCAATAGTTATTCATCTTGTCTGGTAAATTGTTTCATTCCAAAGTGTGTTTGAATTTATTATCTGTATTACCACTTGACACACAAAGAAAGAAATGGTGGTCTTCAGATACAATTTATAGTTATGATAATTTTGCTACGGCTTTTTACTTTCTGTGCTAAAATCAATTTCTGCCATATCTAGCAAGTCAGAAGGTGTGACTTTCAGTACTTTGTGGTAACAAGATATTCTTCTACATGGAACATAAAACTGGTCTTCAGAGTGGAAATTTTTCAGCACTATAATAAACCAAAAATAACGGTAACTGCTTTCCACATGTTATATTATTTATTTATGGGCCACTCTCCTCCTTTTATCTGTTTATTGGGGGAATTCTGTAAAGTAGTAGAAGTTATTGTTGCATGTATAGAAATTGCTGGGCTTAATCTAGTTAGTTCAGAACTAATAGCATTGAAGCTGTGGTAGCATGGGATTAGGTTTACCAAAGAACTAATCCTTCAAAGTTGCTGTATATCCTGAGGTTGATTGATAGCCCCACATCTTCAGCACAATGCTTCAGAGTTCTACATGCAAATCACTGCTGGTAGGGAAAAATTAGGCTTTTCTGACTAATGTCTATAAAAAATGAGCCTAGAACTTAAATGTCAAGAAAAATTATTTCTAACCCATCCACTACTAGTGAAAGATTGTACAATTCACACTAGCAGTATTGAAGTTGCACCTTGAGCCAGCACAGAGCGTCTTTGTTGATAAGATCAACCATCAGCAATCTGAGACCTCTGAGAAACTCAGCAAAGTCTGGAGCAAGAAGCACTTACCCTCAGTGGAGGAGAATCAGGTTAAGGAACATTTAAACAAACTGGACATACACAAGTCAATGGGACCTGATGGGATGAACCCACAAGTGCTGGGGGGACCCAGGTGATGTCACCATGAGACCACTCTCGATTATCTTTGAAAAGTTGTGGTGATCAGGAAAGGTTCCTGTGGACTGGAAGAAAGCAAGCATCACTCATATCTTCAAGAAGGGCAAGAAGGAGAATATAGAGACTGGTCAGCCTCACCTCAATCCCTGGCAAGGTCATGGAGCAAATCATCCTGGAAGCTGTTTCCAACTATATTAAGGACATGAAGGTGACCGAGAGATGGATTTACAAAGGGGAAATCGTGCTTAACTAACCTGGTAGCTTTCTACAATAACATGACTATCTTGGTAGATGTGAGGAGATTAGTGGATCTCAATAAGGCTTTTGGCACTGTCTGCCATAACATCCTCGCTGACAAACTGATAAAATACAAGCTAGGTAAGTGGGCAGTGAGGTGGACTGAAAACTGGCTGAACTGCCAGACNTGGAAGAAAGCAAGCATCACTCATATCTTCAAGAAGGGCAAGAAGGAGAATATAGAGACTGGTCAGCCTCACCTCAATCCCTGGCAAGGTCATGGAGCAAATCATCCTGGAAGCTGTTTCCAACTATATTAAGGACATGAAGGTGACCGAGAGATGGATTTACAAAGGGGAAATCGTGCTTAACTAACCTGGTAGCTTTCTACAATAACATGACTATCTTGGTAGATGTGAGGAGATTAGTGGATCTCAATAAGGCTTTTGGCACTGTCTGCCATAACATCCTCGCTGACAAACTGATAAAATACAAGCTAGGTAAGTGGGCAGTGAGGTGGACTGAAAACTGGCTGAACTGCCAGACTCAAAGGGTTGTAATCAGCAGCACAAAGTCCATCTGGAGGCCAGTCACAAGTGGTGTACCCCAGGGATCAATACTGGGGCCAATACTGTTTGACATCTTCATTAATGACCTGGATGATGGGAAGGAGCACACCCTCAGCAGGTTTGTGGATGACAAAAATTTGGGAGGAGAGGTTTATACACCAGAGGGTTGTGCTGCCATTCTGAGAGACCTTGAGAGGCTGGAGAAATGAGCCAACAGAAACCTCATGAAGTTCAACAAAAGAAAAATGCAAATACCTGCACCTGGGGAGGAACAACCCCAGGCAGCAATACCTGCTGGGGGCCGACTCTCTGGAAAGCAACTTTGCAGAAAAGGAACTTGGGGTCCTGGTGGACACCAAGTTGAACATGTATCTTTGCAGCAAAGAAGGCCAATAGCATCTGGACTCTGTTAGGACGAGTGTTGCCAGCAGGTCGAGGGAGGTGATTCTTCCCCTCTACTCAGCACTGGAGAGGCCACACCTGCAGTCATGTATCCAGCTCAGGGCTCCCCAGTGCAAGAGAGACACAGACAGACTGGAGTGAGTCCTTCAAAGGGCCACAAAGATGACTGAGGGATTAAATCATCTGTAATACAAGGAGAGGCTGAGAGCTGGGGCTGTTCAGCCTGGAGAAGAGAAGGTTCAAGGGGAATCTTATCAATGTGTACAAGTACCTGACTGGGGGAGTGGGTAAAGAAGATGGAGCCAGACTCTTCTCAGTGGTGGCCAGTGACAGGACAAGAGGCAATTAGCACTAGTTAAAAAACAGGACGTTCCCTTCAAATATAAGAAAAAACTTTTTTACTGTGAGAGTGGTCAAACACTGGAACAGGTTGCCCAGGGAGATTGTGGAGTGTCTATCCTTGGAGACAGTCAAAACCTGACTGGTCACAGCCTTGAGCAACCTGCTCTAGTTGACAATGACCTGCTTTGAGGGTGGGGGGTAGTGGTGGTGGACTAGATGATATCCAGAGGTCCTTTCCAACTTAGTGATTCTCTGATTCTGTAAAATCCTGGTTCTGACATAGGTTGGTGAGTTTTGTTTTCGACTTCGTTTTGGGAAGGATTCAATACTAGAAGCCATTGCACATATCTAGCCTGAGGATACCCCACTGAATAATATGAAATTCCCTTGCAATTAGAAAAATGAATTGTACTCTTCCCATATAGATTATCTACAAGCTAAGAGAAGGTTAATATGCTGTGCTTATAAATTAATCTTAACTTTTTTATAGATGATATGAAAATTAGTGATTATATGAAGTATCAGGAAATGTCATGAACATCAGAATTCAGATTCATTCCACCTAAACTTCACACCCTTAATTTTGATGAATTCATTTAAAAGTGGTGTCACAATGGCATCCCCCTGAATTCAGTGTAGAGGGAAGACGGGCACCCTTCCTTCTGTGCCCGTGGTGGTACCTCCGCACCTGAGCATGTGCAAGTGCCCCAGAAGGTGATGTGCTGGACATACTGAGCCAGCCTTGTTTTCAAGGATTTGGGTATTACTTTGCTGTGCATTGAAACACATCACCACTGTGATGGATCTGTTAAACATTTGTGCCTCATTCACCTGAGGCAAAGTGGTGGTTAAATTGGGAAGGTAGAATTTGACCATTCCAACAGGTGACACAGATTGCCAGAGTCCACATAGTGATGCGGTACCCCCAGAAGTATAGTGTTTTGTCCAGGTACTTAAGGTTCAATTCTTAGTTTCCAATGGAGACAGTCAGAAATTTGCTGTTTGAAATTTGTTTCAAAAGCTTTTCCATCTAAATGAAAATCTTCACATTTGGAATGGATATCCGAGATATTTGGTTTCTAAAAAATACTTTTTTTTTAATCATTGAAACAGAAGAAAAGGCATGGAGAAAATATTTATTCATTTTCATTTCACTCAAAATTTTCCTCAGTAAATGGTTACCCATCTGTTCTAGTGATCAATATTTATGATACATAATGAACATTAAAGCACTGGTGAAGTACCTCCAGGCTTCATTCAATATTTTGTAGATACTCCTAATTTTGACATATCAATATTATGTGGATAACCATTCTAATATACAAGTCAGTCTTGAGACCCTTTTATTTTGCTTTTTCTGAAGAAAAGGTCTAGTGTAAGGTCTAGTAATAATTTTATTCTTTTCCTCTTTCTCTTGATTCTATTACTGCTTGGCCTTGCTAAATGGGTATAAATCACAGTACAATACTACATTAAAAACTTTTCTGTATAACTGAATTTGGAGCTGAACTGACTGCGTTAGAAAATCTCTATTCCATCTTCCTCACAAAGAGAACTGTTGAAATGAGATCAGGTTGGTGGAGCAAATCAGGAAATACTGTGAATTGATTTTTTTGGAAAAACACAACAGAACCCTGATGTGGGGGGGCATTCCAGGTATTTCATCATACGGAATGAACAAAGAATCACCCTGTATGCATTTATTGTACAAGTATCTACCTGAAATCCTCAGAGCCCATGGATTTTTTACATGGAACATATGCATTTTCATTGTTATTTTTGAGCTTTTCTTTCTTGCCTTTCTCCCATAGGTGAGATTCTTGCAGGAATCAGTGGGGGCTGAAAACATTGACATAACGGGAAGTGCAAGTCTTGGGCAAAGCAGTATGCAGTAAAAAAGAAAGGCACCCGACATGACACAATGCAGAAAAGATGTGTAACAAAACTGTATTTTCCAGTAGAGTATTTCCATCCCAGTTCAAATGTCTCCTAACTGTATGCTCCTAATTACTTTAAAAAGCACTAGCAATCCAAATTAAGCTCCAGGAATATGATGTTTGACTCAGGCTTTCAGAGCTGACATAAATTCATTAAATCTTCCAAACCAATCTGCTTTGTTACTTTTGGCACATCTGCAATTTTTTGTATAATAAAACATTGCATAAAGTGCTTAGTAAATTGCATTTAGCACCATGCCAGCAATGTAGCCCACAACTCTAAATGTTCCTAAATTAAGCCTTTGTCTTTCAGATTTGAAGGTGTTTAACAGGGATCTCTGTATAAGTGAACATACATGCATATATATGTGTATGTGTATGTATGTGTGTATGTGCGTATATGTATATTATATATATATGAATGCTGACAGGTACTGCATTTGAAATATAAGTGAAGATAAGTTTTACTTGTTCTTCACTTCAAAAACAATACAAAATGAAATGGAGAAAAAAACCAACCTCATAATCACTTTCATCTTTTGGAAATAATATTAGAATCATATTGGAAGGA
>VYZW01037071.1:38314-62810 GCA_013401315.1 Balaeniceps rex | reverse complement strand
GCGGGGTCCCCGCCCGGCAGGGCCCGAGCAGGCCTCTGCGCTCCCGCGTCCTCCCTCACGGGGTGGCTCCTTCTCTCAGCCGGGCGCCGGCTGCCTCCATCCTCCGCGCAAGCCCGTCCCGCCGCGCTGGGCCCCGCCGCCGCCGGAGCCGCCCCGCCGCCGCCACAACCGCGGGAAATAATCCCTCGCTGGAAGGCAGCGAGCAGGCGGAGGGGGACGGGTCCGCGGCGGAGGGATCCCGCGGTGAGAAGTCCCAGCCGGGAGCGGAGCGGGGGGGAAAGCGAGAGAGGAAGGAGCGACGGAGCGCCTTCACTCCCGGCCTGACCCCACGGCAGGCCCCACCCACCGCTCCGCCGATTGGCCGAGCCGTCTACTCGCACCTGGGGATTGGCTGTCTGCACGCTCCCCCCACCCCCTTCCGCGCGCACCGGAGCGGGGTCTAGGGGGCTTGTCAATCGCCAGCTTTTAGCCCCCCCTTAATCCCTCCCCTGGCGCTGATTGGCCGAAACGACGCTTAAATAGGAGAGGGGCGGGAACAAACGCCTTTTGTGTGCGGCGGGCTGGCGGCGGCGGGTGCGGGGGGAGCCCGGGGGTACCCGGAGGAGAGGGAGTCCTTGTTGGGCGGTCTCGCTGCTGCCCACCGCCTGTGGGGGCCCGGCCTGAGGCAGTGACCCCCCTCGGTGCCTTACCCTGCTCTAGGCTGACCCCGCAGTGGTGACTGATTTGGGCCTGGGGCTCCCATCCTCCCCCTCATGGCAAGGGTTTGTGGCCTGGCCAGTGCCAGCCTGGAGAGGCACCTCAGGGCCCTATCCTGACTGACTTTAAGTCACGTTTGGCCACCTTCATTCTCTCCTTCATGGTAGGCGCGTTCGCAGTCTGTCGACTGACTCAAAGAGTGCTACCCGTGCTATTTGCTGCTTCCAGTGTGCTACACGCCTCTTCCCTGACTTTTCTGTCAAAACCATCCTTGTTTCAGCCATGAGGAGCCTTGCGGAGTAGAAGAGGGAATGGCTACAATGACCTCTTTCCTTAGCCGTTCTTTTAGGATGGCCTCAAGGATGAAGCGGAGGGGTGCAGCGTGGCGTGAGGTGCTGCTGGGCATGTGATGCCAAAATCCCGATAAAGCTTTTGGCACCAGCGTTTGCCTGAGCAGTCTCACCAAACCAAGCCACGCTCTGTAGTCAAGGCCAAGTTGGCAGTTGACTTCAGATTGTCTTTAAATACAGTTGTCTTTAAATACAGTGTGGAAACAGAAGACACGCTAAAGGCCTCTTAAAATGGTAATTTTTCCCCCCCACATTCCCACTCTGTTCTAAACCAGGGTTCTGGCTGACAGCAGTGTAGCAATGCACGTTTTGAAGCAGTTTTATCGTCCTCAGATTTGCCTACGGATTGCACAGACGGCATCCAGCAACCAGGAGGCGGACACATAATTTCTTTTTTTCATGATGTTTTTCCATGGGACTCGGCTGTATGTCTGTTGTAGCCCAGTAGTCAGACTGTGCATCAGCTAGATAAATGATACGGGTGGAGATCTTTAAGTGGAGCAGGCCAGGAATAACACTTAAATGCAGCCCCAGGCAGGCAAAGGATGATTCCAGACTTGATTTTTATATGATTGTAATCTCCTTGGAAGATGGACCGTGTCTTATTTTAGCAAGTGCAATATTGCTGCAACGCAGATAAACGAAAGAGCTAACGTTGATGTTTTTGTAAGCACAATTGTATTTTGTCCTGAGTTGATCTTTATGGGATATACACGATGCCCAAACGCGGGCTGCTTTCTGTCACATGAGTTGTGTGGACACTTGTGTGGGTATCGTGTAAGAGAAAAAGGCTTATTCCTTTGGGTGATGGTTTATTGGAAATCTCATTATACACCTTGCTAAGATGAACTGCTGCACCACAAAAATTCCAAATGCTGGTAGTTTATCCTTTTTTATTTCCCTGTGGAATATTGGAGACTATCAACTGCATTTATTGAAGTCCTACTGAAATGCAAGAGTAAGCAGTCAAAGGACGCTTACTGGGGTTGCATAATGTCATATATTGTAAAGCGACACAACTCTCCTTCTGTATTGCAGACTCCTGCTGTCAGAGGGTCCTTGAAAATCCCACAGCCTCTCCGTGTCCTGTCCTTGCAGTGATCCGTCATTGAGTGCAAACCACATGGGCTTCCTTTTCCTGCCATGCCCGGTATTGTCCGTGGGAGGAAGGGATATGCAGAAAACAGAGGAAGTGCTCTCAGTCCCTTAGGAAAGGTTTGCCTTGAATTGAAGCACGGGCCAGGCAGTCGGCATAAGGATGCCGAGTTTTTTGGTGGCCTTTCTGCTCTGCTTGCACTGGTGTCTTTACCCCAGCATTAATCCACCCTGAAAGCACTACACTGTGCTCAAAGTCAGGTATGTGATGATTGCCTGGTCTGTAGCAAGCCGAAGGTTTAAACTTTTCTGCTTGGGAACCAGGTCTAAGCCTGAGCCCAAATGCAAGTTTGAATGAGAATTTTGCTGCTAAAGAGTGAGTCTGTGGTTTACAGCCCAAGCAGAAATTGTTTGTCTTCGATGCCAGGCAGTAAGACAAACTCTAATCTGAAGTGTAGTATATGAACTGGGAGCCTTTTCTCTGATTAGAAGTGGCTTTGGGTGAAGCCCAAGGAAACCGAAAGGAGCATGACATATAATTCTGTCACAAGCCACCAAGAATTCCTGGCTAGCCAGTGGGCAAAGCGAAGAACCGCCCTCAGCAAGATAAATCAACTTTGTAAGAGCTCGTGTTACCACTTGCTCAAGACAGTGGGTTGTGAGTGAAGGTCGTTCTGGGGTGCCTGTACAGCCATGTTCCCCGTAAGAGCACAGCCCTCCGGACAGCAAAACTGGCTCCTTGTTTCATCCCCAGATCGTCCTTTTTCCTGTGTCTTCTCTCTTCCTGTAAATTCTCCTCGTGCATGTTTGAGATGAACAGCGGGGGAAGATTTCTTGTCCGAGTAATCAGTAAACAATAACTGAGAGCGCAGTTATTTTCCTCTGTTTGCATTTTCAGAACGTGCAGAGGCTGTTACTGAATGTCTCAGTCAGGAGAGGGGAGAGGGCCCACTTCTTCAGCACTGGACACATCTACTTTACTTCTCACCTGCTATCCTGAGGGTCTGAATTCTTGTACTTGGATTTCCTCAATCCTGTTTAACCAAGGAGCCCGGCTGAAGTGTTTCCTTTTCTTTAAACAGCATGTCAGAGCAGAAGTAGCCAAATCCACCGAGATAATTTCTTCTTTATGTGAGTTTGACTCAATGCAACATGGGGTGTCCAAAAGCACATAAAAATTAACTGAAATAATTCAGTGTGAGGTGGGTGAGTCCTGCGTGAAAGGAGCTATTTCACTTTCTTACCCATCCACGGAGTCAACAGGAGATGAGAGCCCCTACCATTGAAACGAGAGGAGGAGCTTTATTTAGGAGGCTGCTGTTAAAAGGCCAGTTGAGTTACCCAGATCTAGCTCGTGTCCAGTGCTCCCAGCCCACAGGACTCCTCCACAGGGACTTTTTCAGAGCTCTTGTCTATGACCTTTTAAAAGTTCTCCAGTTCCTTTAGGAGGCTGTTCAACGCTTGTCATTAAATGGGCGGAAGTTTTTGCATGCTTGGCATTTTTAGGCCTCCTAAATGTGGCTTAAATCTTAGCACTTCTGCCAGAAATTAAACCTGGAAATTCTAAGTCTTCTCCCAAAATGACTTGCAAAGCCACAACTGAACCTGCTGCAGTCTCGGTCTCACTGGGTATGAGTTAGCCGTGATGGGCATCCTTCCCTCACGTGGCTTCCACCCAAAGCCAGCTCTCCTCCCTTTTGGGATTGAATGCTGTCCCAGGACCATATGCTGAGAGAAAGCATAATTCTGTGTATCGATGTACATAGAACCTGACAGACCCACTCTGTTGTTTTGAGTGGGAGGTCTGTGGACTTTCACCTTGGAGCTGCTGGCTCCATTTGTGGTACTCAGCACTACCTCCTTGCATGTCCTCTGCTCTGTCCCGCCTCGCACAAAGTTTCTGCTGCTGATCATGCCCCACATGTCCTTCCTGGCTGCCCTCTTCCAAACCCTTGCCCTCATTGCCTAGTAAAACTGCCCATTCTGACCTGCCCGTTGTCCACCTCTCCCATTCCCCTTCCCCAGTCAGCCTCAGTGAAGTCTTTTGATCCTGCAGCTCCACCCTAAACTCCTCCGTCTCCTTTCCTGCTGGGATGCAGCGAGTGACAGGAGCGATAGCGTTGCGTGCTGCCTGCGCCTTTATACGGAAGGGAAAGATAAATATTGCTATTGCACGTTCACTCAACTACTTCTGTGCACACGGGTTATTTCCTGTAAGGTTTCTTGCAGATGCTGGAATTGGAGCTCTCAGTTTTGAAAAAACAAACAAAACCCAGCTTTGAAGCACATAGAAAAATATCACGTGGGCTTTGGGAAAAGGAAGAACAAAAAAGAGGCCAGATGTTGGGCCTGCAGCGTCCCTTGCAGTATGCCTTTCAAATAAAAAACTGGTTGCGTTTGGTTTGGACAGGGGTTGTGGAAGGTGTCCTTGCTGTGACAGCAGCAAAAGCAGGATGGATTAAAGGCTGGCAGTGATGTGTCGGGGATGTGTGTGTGCGAGTGTCACTGCCCTCTGCCGATAGACTCTGGCAGGCACAGACGGGTCTTTAAACAGGGATTTTTCAGGCTTTTTTTCCAGCTGAAGGGATAAGGCATAGACATGCCTCTCCCTGAGTAAAGGTCCCCCCTCGATCACCACCCCGTCTCATCTGTCACTTTTCAAAATTCAGAGTGCGAGTCAGCCCTGAAGTTCCCTTGCCCCGTCTTCCCTGTGCCCCTTCCCCTGCGGAATAGCCCTGGCACGTCCCTTCTTGGCCCCAGAAGCCAGGCAGACCTTCTGGCTTTGCGCAGTTCCCCGTGGGGCTTGCCTCGGCGTGAAAATCCACAGTCCCTGGCTGCCAAAAACGCTTCCCCCAGCTCCCTTCCCTTACTCCTCGCATCCGTCTCAGAAACCACTGCAAAAGAAACACCCTTGGTTTTGCCTGTCTTTCGCTGCCCATGCTTTGGCCTGTCCCCCCGCTCTCCTGCTCTGCACGGCTGGAAGGACGGGGATGTCTCAGCCTTTGCTGAAGCTACAGCCTCCCTGTCCCCACCGTCCCAATCACAGGGCCGTTATTTCCTTTTGATTCCTGCTCTGAATTCTCCCTTACTTTACTCTCACCCCAGGAAAGTCACATTTTGGGTAACTCTTTACAAAGCAAGTTTGTGTTGCAATCATTCTCAGTTTCCTTTTACTTGAGCTAGCACAGCTGCTTGCCACGTCAAGGTCCAGGTTGCCGGAGCCAACATTCACCCCATGCACAGGGTGCTGCTCCAGCAGCCCGGGAGGGATGTGCAGCAACCCGGAGTGGAGTTGTCCTCTCCTATCCACGGCTGATTCCAACTCTCATCCATTACACGATGTTAATTTACTCTTGGCTACAGCCAAATCACTTTACAGCTGGAAAGGAAAGTCTGGAAGTATTTACTTGACTATTCCAGTGACATTCCTTGGGCTGTTTTCACATCATATCCCTCCTCTCTCTGCCTTTGGGTCAGTATTCCACTAACCAGCTACATCCATTTAAAATGCTGAAGGAGAAAGCACGAGGAAGAAAAGGAACGTGCACAAGTATTTACCGAATACGAATGTAAAGTTCAGCGTTTCTTTGCAACATTTGAAATTCGTGGTACACTTGGTTACAGAAATACCAGCTCAGGCAAGAGAGATAATGTCATCTGCCCTACCTCCTAGCCCCCCGCTTCGAACGCTTCTGTGCAAACATCTAATATTTACATGTTGCGATGCGCGCTGGAATTGCACGCTGGGGATGATTTCCTGAAGAAACCCACAAATAACTTCTGAATGACGACCAAAATGAGAAAATTGGGATTGGTTCACGGGCAATTCATGAATAGAAAAAGAGATGAAATTAGCTGAATGAACTGTTCATTATGCATTATTCAGCCAGCTGTACTAATTAGTGCCTTAAGGACTGTTCCTGTTCCCACTGCAGCCAACTCCAAAACTCCTTTTGATTTCAGTGGGAGCAGGACAGAGCCCTCAGAGAATGGGCCTGGTGCCTGCTTCCTCTGCAATGCCTTTTTTTTTTTTTTCTTTTACTATTGCTTATTGATTCCAACTTTTTGTGTCTTCTATTAAAAGGGCTACTTCTAAAATGTCCTGCGTGATGATCAATTAATTGCAGGAAAAGAAACGTACCATCAGTTCCAGAGTGTGTGTCTTATGCCCGATGTGTTCTCTGAAGGCGAAGGTTTTTCCTATGTCTTCTTTTGCTTTGCTTTTATCCAGACTACGTGGTACCGAGGAGCACAGAAGCTTGAAATCCCTTTGGAAAACATGAATCAATCCAGAAACGTCACTAGGGCAGAAGGTGCAAGAATTAAATGTTTGCACCCTGAGCCCAGAACTTGCAGCTGGGTATTTAATTTTTTTTTTTTTCTGTGTAAGGATAATGTTTATAGTGTTTCTTTCCTACCAAAAAGTTCCTACAGCACAGTTTTGCTCTGAATGTGGCAATCTTAGAAAAACATATCAGTTCAAACTGGTGCACGTGCCTTTGTCAGAGCTGCCTCGTATAAGACTCAACAGCAGACTGCTTTGACCTGCTTTCAGATTTATAACACATGGTGTTGTCTGCACCGGTCTCTCCATCAGACTGCTTGTGTTAGTGACCAAAATAACATGCTTTATGTCTTGCTTTTCTTACCATGGGCAAGCCAACACCTTCAGGAGAAGGAAAACCTGATTCTGGTGTTGCTCATGGGAGACTGTGATGTCGTTCTTCTTCCTATTTTATGCTGGGTTGCAAAACCAATTAATTTGGAGAGGCGCAACTGCAGACCATCATCCACATAATCTTTCCTGCTGGTGATGAGGCCAGGGAGAACCCAGACTAATGTTCAGATCCCAGGTTGAACTTGGTGGGATCGCATTTACATCAGTTATCCCAATCTCGCTGCAGAGCCCTTCTGTCCACCCAGCCCAAGGCAGAGGTGTCTTCACTGGGGACTGTGTAGAGAATTGCTGGCCGGGTAGCAGCTTCCCATTTACATGTAGACACATGCAAGTTTTGCCTGGATTTTGCCCAAGTCTATCCATGTCATAACAGATGTCTTTTTTTCTCCCAGTTCTTTTGATCCCTCGGCGAGCAGCAGCAATGCAGCTCCGTGGTGCTGATGGTGGGTTTCTGCCCCAACCTGACCCAACCAAGGTGGAGCTGCTGTGAGTTTCCTTCCCAGCGATTCTGTAAAATTGCCTGCTGGGAGAGAACAGAGGATGTCCCACCAGCTCAGCCTGGAGGAATCTCCATAGCCCCACTCTTTGGGCATCTCTCCACTGACTGCCTAAAATGGATATAAAGGAGCCTTAGAGTGGAATTTATTTTCTTCCCGAGACCATCCTTAAAATAACAAACACCAGAAAACTGGTGACATGCGGTACATCTGTTTGAATAACATGGACCTTCTGTCTGTAATAGAGGAAACTCCAAATAACTCTTTGATTTGTGTTTCCTTTCTTCTCCTTCCTCATCTCCTCCTCCTCACTACTGTATACAAATCTGTTCTGCAAGCTCAAAACCACCACTTCTCTCTCCCCGACAAGCTTGGTTTTATGCCATGTGATAGTTATTTAACTTCCTCTTTGCTTCTAACACAGCTAATATTTATCTTTCCTTATGGGATTGCGTCGCTGTTTAAACGCTGATGTCAAGGGGTAAGGACAACGCTTCTTTAGATCCAGCAGACCAAATTCCTGCCCTCTGACTGCGTCTCATGGAATAGGATCTTCCCCTGCAGGCAGTCCCGCAGCAGCCAATAGTCCCAGCTCAGAAGAGCAATTAGGATTAAAATATATGTTTAAAGTTAGCACACGTAGAAGTCCTTTTCTAAATAGGGACGCTCTCTAAAGCAGAGCCAGTGGAGTCACTGGGATGGCAGGCAAGGTTCAGTATGCATAAGGCTATTAAAATCTGTCCCAGCGTTAGCTGCTTAATTGCTTCCCCAGAAACAGCAAGGCTGTGAAAACAATGGCTAATGGCCATTTCTCCTTCTTTTTTAAGACAACCAATTAAACACAGACTTTAAACGTACGTAAAACGAAGATTGCAAGGCACCATTTCCAACAATTCGACTGAAATCAATACGACCCTTAGAAAAGGCAGGATCTTACCGGGCGGCGTGTTTTGTCGGTTTTCCTTTGTTCAAAGCTATGCTCTAAACCGAGTTAGGAACCATCTTTTCCTCATTAAATTTGTTTCCTTTCAGCACTGATCCTTTCACTTTATTACCGCATGCAATTTTTTAAAGCCCTCATAGCTAATATCACAACTATAGATCTAGGGTTTATTTATAGCCCTCAACTCCGCAGAGAGCTGTGTGTCTTGTTGCTGTGGAAACTGGGATTCTAAAAGTAAAAGGGTTTTAAAGGGATTTTAGAAGAGACCTGCTGAATTTGAGTACTAGCTTTCACTTCCAGAGGTCTGTGTTCAACCGTGCCTTAAACTCACCAGTAAAATACATCCGACGGTCTCCAGTAGCCCTCAGGGGATACCGGTCCTCTATGCTTTTTTATGATCTGGCACTTCGCAGCCTGGTTTTTACTCCCTGTTGTGAGACAAAAGATGCGCAGGTAGCTATGGGGGTGTTAAACTCTTGGTGTCAGCAATGGCGTATTTGCCAGGCTCGGGGCAGTTTGCTTTTTTCTTTCGCTTTTGTTGGTTTTGGGAGCCTTTTGCCAAGGGAAATACCGCCTTACATGCTGCTAAGTTTGCAAACCTCCTGCACGCTGCAATAAATTCAGACCTTTGAGGCTGGCATGGATTGGTGTTTCCTGGGAATTAGATTTTACTGTCTTAAACAGTTATTTAAATGATTTTGTTTATCTCTGGGTATAGTGTGTAAAGGACAAGAGCATGATTGATGGGTCCTACTTGTACTCTGCATCCTCTGTTGGGAAGACAGCAGTGGGCAGACTCGCACTTGGCAGAAATGCCATGCTTCACCTGGGGCAGGGATCTCGCTGAGCCACCCAAGGAAAAGCCAGTCCTTCCCCACAGTCCCTCTAGGGATCCTCAGACCAAAGCCAAGCTCCTGCACGAGATGCCAAAAGCCGGCAGCGTGAAGCCCCCTCTGCCTGGCCGTGGGCTGCGTGAGGCTGCCGGATCACCGCAGGAATGCTGTGCTTGCCACCACTCAGGCTTTTTCCGTGCCTCTAAATGTCAGGTGTCCCCCACCACCCGGGGACGAATCTTTCGAGAGCTCTGCCAAAGGGCTACGTGCAGAACTTCCATGGCTATGGGTGTCACTTTCTAGCAAGAGCTAAGCTTTAAAAAAACTTATCATTCAAGCAGGAATTCTGTTTACGAATCAGCTCCAGAGCCCAGCCTAACCTGGGCAGAGATTTGAGATGCTTCCAGGCTGCCGAGCTTGGAAAAATAGCCTGGAAAATGCCACCCTATCGATGTGGCCAAGGGAAAGGAGGGGGAAAGGGAAGGACAGGCAATGTAACACGACTAGCCCACTAGCATGTGCCTTAAATTGACGAACAAGGCACAAATGTCAGAGCTGATTAGCTATTGCCTTGCATTTCCATAAGTAAAGCAGCAATCCCTGTGTGCGCTGGCTTCCAGGGCTTGGGGGGCGATCACCAGGCAGCCTCTCCTTCCCCAGAGCAGCCTTGACATTTGTTCAGCACATTCTCCGGGTCCGTGCTGGCACGGGGTGTATCGTGCCTGGCTAGAAGTTATTACTGTGATATTAGATTAAAAATAGAAATGCAGGAGCCAAGACTCATAGACTGAGGGAATGGTAATTCAGTGACTTATCTTTTCCATTAGAGGGTGCCAGGAACCTGCTGTTGTTGCAGACCCCAGAAATCATGGAAAACGTGACTTTGTCCTGTACGTTTTGGGACCAGGCAAATCCGTGCCCATTTTGGGCACCCAATCCTTGTACTGCCCAACCAGGCCAACTAAAGTAACTTGACTGCCACGCTGAAATGCGGACGGGGAAGGCTTGATGTGGCAGCTGGAAATCAAAAGTACATCGGCAGGTGACGGCCCGCAGCAAACTCAATGAGACGAAGCCCTCCTCACGCTGCTGTGTGTGAACAGGACCATCGGCTGGGGATGGGAGAGGTCTTTACCGGGCTTCACGTGGTGCTGATGAGACTCGGGTGAAGTCCAGCGTTCCCCACTTTAGGTTGTCCCTATATAGCAGGTAGTGACAACAGGACGGACGTGCAAAGAGCTGGCTTTGCTCATCCTGGAAACTAGGGTTGTTAGGCCCAAAACACAGGGGGTTTGGCCCCAAAATGTGGGGCTGCGGCATCCTTTTGGATGCTTGTAAGAAAAAGGGGTGACTGACACTTGTCAGGGGTGGCCCCTGCATCATCAGTCCCTCCTGAGAAAAGGAAAACCTTCCTGCAGCGCTTCAACTGTGAAATGTCCGGGGTCTCTGCTGGATCTCATCTGCACGGTGGGTGTTTTGCGGGGCAGAGACGTGTTTTGAAGAAGTGAACGTGGAGAGCGTGGGATCTCAACGCTGCCAGGGGATTTTGGGCACTGTTTGAATGTGAATAGGAAATCCTCATTAAAAAAACCCAAGTATAAACCACAAAAAGTGAAAGAACAGGTGGTAGCTCTAGTGGGAAAAAATAGTTTGTATGGCTATCACTTGTGCTCTGGGTCTAGTGGTGAGGACAGAGGGTAAAGGATGAGGCCTCCATCTTCCAGTCTGAGTCTGCCAAAAATCACCCAACCTCAGGTACGCCACGAACCACCCAGTTATCAAATGGATCCGCTTCTCCATCCCAGAGATGCCACTTCGGAGGGGCAGAAAAGCCTCAGGTCTGTGCTGTATACAGCAGACACCCAGCAGCATCTTAACCCTTCCTTGGTTGGAGGGGTGTGTGCCGCTCTCCAGCTCTCAAAATGCAGTGAGTTTGACCACTGAAACAACCGACGGGGCTTGGTCTCCACTTCTCAACACAGGTGTTGCTAAATTATTAGCAACAACCATCAACGGGGTTAAAAAATGACAATCCAAAGAAATTAGGAGATCGGTCTTAACAGCATGAGATGAAAAAAAAAAAGACAAATTTTTAAAAGGGGAAAGCAACCCGGTCCTCCCAATTTAGGCTTTTGAAAAAAAATGCAGACTTTGGGAGAAAGCATGGCAGAGCAGGCTTAAGGACTCCTTTTTTAGTTTTGAACTTTGGAAAAACAATTCCAAGATCTATAGTTTTGTGGAAAAAGTGTTAGTGAAGCTATTCAGATCAGTCAGTCACTCCCAGCAGTGTGAAGACCCTGGCTCTTCTTCCTGTCCACAGGGCCACCGACGGAAAGAGCTGAGATGGCCACACACGGGACGCTGGTCTTTATGGTCTTTATGGTCTTTATGGTCTTTATGGTCTTTATGCCTGGTGCAGCTGCAGGCAGGCACACTGCTGCTAACGCATGGAAAAAGCAAAATGAAGCCTGGGACTAGGAGGTATCTTTGTCCTTGACCTGCCTCTGCAGTGATTCATGGTGCAACGCTGGGCAGATCCATCCCGGTGCCTCACTTTTCCCATCTGCCTGTCCAGCACAGTGCTCTTCTGGAGCACGTGGCTTTCAGGTGGGCAAGTTAACTAGGGGATATGAAGCTTTTGGGGATCGGTGGCTGGAAAGCGATAGCTAATAGCAGTGATGGGAAGGGAAGGCTAGTGTGTCTAGATCCCAAAGCTTGGCTCTGCGTCACACGCTGACAGCTTTTCCTGTGGACTTCAGCCAACGTGGCTCAGGATTTGGAGCCGTCTGCTCCTGTCCCAGCCACAGTGGATGATTCAGAGCAGATGGGATGAAGGGCCGACCCTGAGGCCCACCGGCAAGACTGGTCTGTGCTTTCCTGCCCGGGATTTCAGCGTAAAGCAGGAGCAGCAGTGTCTTGACCAGGTGGGTGAGGGCTATGTCAGCAGCCAGCACACAGCCTGTTTTTTTTCCCTGGCTCTGGGAGGAAGCTGGTCCTTCTGGACCCGAAAGTTAGCATCATGCCAGCAATTGTTTCTGGCTGACAGATGAAAAAACAGGGGTGGTAAAAGAGCAAGTGACTTGTCTGAGACAGCAGTTTTGCAATAAAACCATGCTTGGCCAAGTGCTGGTGTTTGCTGAGGACGTCCTTTTGGTCGCGGTGGTTTCCCTGGTGTCGCAAGGATGGAAACTGTGGTTTACATGTGGTCCATGCGGAGCTCAGGCAGACCTCCATGGGTAGCCCATCTCCGGCTGCTCCCTTGCTGCCGTGGCCAAGGGGCAAGAAGAAACCCTGCACCCAAGTCTTCAGTCCCTCTCATACCTCTGAAGCACTCTGATTTCATGGGACAGGAATAGCAAATTGCCGGGCTGCAGTCACATCCTCATGGAAAGAGCCACCGAAAAATGGTGTCATCTTACATTGCTGGAGCGTTTTTCTTCCCAAAATGATCCTGAAGCATTTTGTCAAGTAAATATAAACCAGAGGTATTTGGGGAGGAGCGCAGGGTGGGACTCAGGGCTCAAAGCGGCACAGCTCAGCAGTTTAGGATAGGAAGGGAAAATACTCATGACATCTGACTACATCGGAGAGAGCGCAGGCCGGCAGAGTCTACAGTACAGCAATTGGCAAATCTGGGGCTTGGCCAAGAAAATAAACATAGGAAATACTTGAGACTGATGAAAACCATGGGCAGCCTGCTCTTGTTTAAAGAGGTCTTTTTGGGACACCGGAACAGACGCCCGTTGCAGACGGAGCAAGATCCCAGCTCTCTTCAGACTCATGGCGAAACCTTCATTGACTTCAGCTGGGCCAGGATTCCATTTCAGATGGTTCTGTTTTTTTCCCAGGATGTGATTTCCCCTTTTTAGGACATGCCCCTCTGCCACCCTCTGCCCAGCAGGGAAAGCAGGCTGTTGCAATTTTGGAGGTTTGTACACAGATGTAGGGACAGATCCTGTACGGGGCTGAGTGCTGCCAGCATGTCAGTAGGAGCAAAGGATGCTCTGCAGCGCTCCAGAGCTGTGTGTAAGCACGTAGGATCAATACATTCAGAGCTGAAGACCAAAACTGGATGCTCAGCAGCTCTGGTAATCGGTTGGGTGCCTGCACGTGGCTTGAAAGCCAATTTCTTCCAAATTTTCACTTTCAACAAATAACTTGGAAGCTTTTCACTCCAGAGTTTGACTTGGGCCCCTTGCTTTAAAAATTCAGACCCCTGTATGTTCTTCAGGTTCCTAATGAAGATGGCAGGCCCTGGGGCATTCGAGATAAGTGAGAAATTGTAGCAGGCTTTCATTTGGCACTGAGTTTTGGTCTGAGACCTTCTCCAGAATTAACCATCCAAAATTCACAGGCTCTTGAAAATCCTGGTGACTTTAATCATGAAGGAAGTTTGGAGGGAAGGGTCAAGTAATACCCAGTACTGCTTGAGGGTAAGGAGGAGCTTGGGGTGGTTGTGAGAAGAAGAGCATTTCTAGGAGGTAGAAACCCAGGGAAGATTTTATTCCTGGCTGAAAATGAAACTGGGTAAGAAGTGAACGAGACGGAGGACAGGGAAGGTAGCCTCCAGCTCCGCTCCTTTCAGGGAGCTCCGTTCATCCCATTGTGTCCAGGATGAGCAGTGGAGTTTCAGTCCAAATCCAAATTTTCCCCCACTTCAGAAGTTCCTGGCTGGGATTTATCAGCACCATGTGCTCTGGGGACCCTCTGTTTCGGCAGGACCAAGGTGCGCGTTTCATCGCAGTGAGAATTCCAATACCCTTTTCTTCTTCATCCCTGCTGCCTCCCGTGTTTTGCGCCCAGGGTGCCGCTTGACAGTGACAGCTGAGTTAATCTGGTGGTTTAGGATTCTCGTGGCTTGATTTCTAAATGTCTCGCTGTTCTAGGGCGACGTTCCTTTATCCCTCGCCCTTTCTTTTCCTGCTGGATTATCCCATGTTAATAGGTACCATGTAATACCGTCTGTTGTTAGCTACTCCTGAATCCTCCTTGCTGATTCCTTAAGCAGATCTCGAAAACCCATGAATCTGGCTTTGAGTTTTGTGGAGGTTTGGTTTGTGTTTTGCTTTTTTTGTTTTTTAAGCTCAACGCATGAAATGTGTAGGATAGCTTTCTACTCTGGCTTTTGGGAAGCAAAGGAGTTCCATGTGTTTAGACAGTCTAGATACGCTATTCCAGACTGCGGAGTGCATCTGCTTAAATCCCCTGCAAAACAGGCTGTAAGAAAGAAACCTTGTTTCAAAAACTACATCAAATATGGAATAAATCCTTCCATAGCTGTTCATCTGCTCGGAAAAAAAGATCCTTGAACACTCTTGCGTGACAATATTTCATAAGAAAAGAATATGAGTAACGTCAACTTTTTTACATCGCTGTGTCTTCTTGCTTCAGTGAAAGACATTTCTTCTTTGTTATGAATTATAAATCTCTATTGCTGCGGTCCAAACAATTCTGGGAACTACTGTCACTGGCTTTCTGAACACAGGGAAATACACTGTCCTTACCATTTGCAGTGCTCGAAGCATTTCCAAACATTCATTATTCACGTAGAAATTTGTACATCAGCATCTCCATTCAACAGCAAACAACCCCTTCTTTCTAATCAGGTGCCAAACTACTTCGTTCCTGAGTGTCCGTGGTTTTAAGCTTAACGTTTGGCTTCGCTGAGGCTGGCGAGTGGCAGGCGATCCTGCAGAGAGGACAACCCTGCCCAAAAATCCTATGGTCCGTGCTAGCAACAGGAGCGGCCGCGCTGATGCACGATGAGCTGCAGAGCACCGATAATCTTCCGTTCTCTTGAAAACGGGGAAGGAGCCTTATTTCTTCCATCAAGAGCAAATCCTAATCCGGGGGTTCAGGAGCAGCACCTTTTTCCACAGGGGCAGACCAGAGGAGCGAGTGTTTCTTTCTGCCCGTGACTGCGTGACAGCAGCGGTGCTGCCTTTCTGTGTGACCTTTGCCGAAATGTGTCGTTGGTCCCTGCCTCAGTTTCCCCATTGGTGAAATCAGGTATTGATATTCAGTCCATTGGGAGCTTGAGGAAAAAAAGAGAAAGTTGTTTTGGCCAATACTCGCAACCCTCAGCTCTAGAAGTCCTGGAGTTCTTATGAGAGCTTTCCAAATTGAAAAAAGGTGACTTTCTGTGGCTGTTACAAAAAGCTGGAAAAACCCAAGCTCTTTCCAGAAAACACCCCGAATGTCCCCAAAACAAAACCAAAAAACCCTCCGAGTTGTTTATTTTTTTAAATCTCACGCAGGTTGAAGCCTGTCTCAAGACTGAGGTGGGGCAGAGGGAGCAGGCATGGCTTTTTGGGTTTGGCAAAGCTTTGGGACGTGACTTGTCCCGGGTGGGCAGGCTGACGAGCCCCGCGTTAGCTCCTCTGGCCCTTTCCACCATCAGCGGGCAGGAGCAGCCTTTGCACATGGCAGTGATGAAGATGGAAACCAGCATGCCAAGTCGTTTTCCGAAGCAGGTTTCTTCCCTTCACATTATGTCAGCCGCATTTCCTGACAAAACCAGCAGGAACACGCGGGTGACAGATGTCCCTTAATTATCGGCAGCGTTCCCGCTCCTTGGTCTCAGACATAAAATTCAGAAGCTTGAAATGAAGGCCGTGTTTTGTTTGGTTAAGACTGGCTACCTCGGGTTTATTTACAAGCATCTTTCAGTGACAGAAAATTAGTCACCTCGGGTTTTCTGCCGCGCCAAGGGGTATGCCAGCCCTCCCCGAGAGCAGGGTGGTAAATATGGGGAGATGTGGGTGGCTGGGGAAGCCAAGTCCCCTCAAATAAATGACGTTATTGTATCGCCGATGGCAGAGGTTTGCCGCCTGGGATGGGAAGGGCAAAGCAGGGCCACTCTGCATGGCAGGCTGTGTCTTGCAGAGCGGTGACCGTGAGAAGGATCCGGGTTTCATCGTGAACAAACAGCTCGACACACAATTATTGTAGGGTGGTCCAGTAAAATACAAGGGCAAGTGAGGCATCTTGGGGGGAAATCACATTGGTTTCCCTTGGCTTTATTTTTTGGCTTCCAAGGTCACAGTGGGGAAAAGCTACCTCTGTCCTTCAGCAAACATCACAGAGGGATGGAGGGAGGGAAGGAGGATGAGATGCCACCACCTGCGGAGCCACGTACTGCTCCTCTTCTCCTTGTATGAAATTTGCTTCGCGGGTCTTTACACAGGATAGCAGGTTGTTTTTACCGAATACGCCTGCTGGGTATGTTCCACAGCATAGAGGAACTCAAATCTGGTCATCATCCAGCTACCAATTTATCTAAACCTGCAGCAAGGTGGTTTTTCCCCCAGCCTGAATGCCAAATGCTGTATTACCTGCTCATCTTTCTTTGCCCTTACTGCAAAACACCTCTGCCTCCTCTGCGTCAGTCTCGCCTCGTTTGTCCCTTCCAGCCGATTGCAGCCCTGTTCCTTCGCTCCTGAAAGCGCACGAAACATCAGCGCTCGGAGGAGGTCTCTGCCTGCCTGCCTGTGGTTCCCACACTCCCCAGCTCCTTCCCTCAGGCTGCCTGATGGGTGCTGGGGAGAATATAGGCCTGGGGGAAAAGATCCATCTGGCCACAAGGAAGAAAGCATCATAACACATTTCTTGCTCCCAGCGTTGCGAATCTTCCCTCCCATGTGCTCAGTTGATCAGGATCAGCTTCTTTGCTGCTGTTTTTGTGCCTCTTGATTTCCACACGGAAACTAGCTCTATTTTTACCCAGCTAAAGCTGATTAGATTTGCAGTAATTGGCAGGATAAACAGACACATACTGTATGCAGCAGGTTCATGCGATACATTCAGTGACCAGTAAATGCACTGAGCCCATGCCCAGCACAAAGACGACAATCAAGGTAATTTATTGTACACATGCCTGTAACGTGCCCATTAGCCATCCCTGTCCTTCCTCTCTCTGCAAACCCATTTCCCCCCCGAGACAATGAGTGTTATTGCAGAATGCAAAACATTTCATCGTTTTCTCCTAAGCTCTTTGCAAACCGGTATTAAACCCAAGGACACGCTGGAGTTTCTCTTTCTGGTTAACCCAGGTCTTGACTTTTGTTGACCTGTGAGAGATTATTAGCATTGAAGCAGCCACCTATTAAAAAAGAAAAATGCTACTTACAACTCGGAGGCTGACCTCCTTCAAGTAATGTAATTTCCAACCATTTCAATCACTTCCATAAGCTACAATCTACCGGAAGATTAGCAGTAGTCCTGCTTGCTGCAATATCATTCTGTTCTTTAATTGGTTTTGGGGGTAATTTAGCTAGAGACCAAGTAGATAAGAGAAAACTTGGGGACGATATCAGGTGATTCTATACTCCTGGAATTCAATTAACTGGGGGAAGAAATGAGCGGGAAGCAAAAATGAAAATCATTCCAGTTTCCAAAACTGCATATTTCAATCTAATGTCGTTAGACCTCGGGAATACTCTGGCTGTTGTGCTTGGTGGTGGTGGCAAGGTGGTGGCCGTACCACCCGGTCAAGCCCAGGAGAGACACGCCAAGACGAGCAACCCTCAAAAAAGTTACAAGCCGGGGTGGGGAGGTGCCCTGTTTATTTAAAACCACCCGTATCAAGGCTGATCCCATCCCAGAGGGCTTCCCATCCCTCCGGCTGCTGTAGGACCCCACAGCAGCCTGGGGGGTTTGAGCCGCTGACTCCTACCCCTGCTGCCAGAGATGTGTTTTCTGGAGAGTCCCGCTGTGCAGGGCTCTGAGCTGGATATAGAGAATAAAACCCTTCTCTTTCTTCTCCCCAGGTTGCTCTGATCCCCAGCGTTTCGCTCCTCTGGATACGCTGGTGCCACAGGCAGGATATTCAGACCACCTCAGTCCTTACCTTATCCAGGCACGGTGCAGCCCAGAGCTGCTCCGCTGCGATGCTTCTGGACACACGCTGGCTCGACGCTCACTCGCTGTTTACAACTGTACTCTCAGTTATGCAGTTTTAATCTATTTAATGCAGCTGATTTTGTATTGTTTCCCGATCAATCCGTCGCATGGGCCCAAGCCGAGGGCGGTGTGGAAAGCTAAGGGTATTGCATTGGTGTGATTATCTCTACCTAACACCCTTGTAACCTCATCGGCGAAAGACAGTGAGCTCAGCGCTGCCTATTTCCCTCAAACTCCTGTTTGCCGTTCATTACATCACCCTCTTTTAATTCTCTATCTACCAAGTTGTTGATCTGCTTGAGGGTAGGAAGGCTCTGCAGAGGGACCTGGACAGGCTGGACCAATGGGCTGTGACCAATTGTATGAGGTTCAACAAGGCCAAGTGCTGGGTCCTGCACTTGGGCCACAACAACCCCATGCAGCGCTGCAGGCTTGGGGATGAGTGGCTGGAAAGCTGCTTGGCAGAGAGGGATCTGGGGGTGTTGGTCGACAGCCGGCTGAACATGAGCCAGCAGTGTGCCCAGGTGGCCAAGAAGGCCAATGGCATCCTGGCTTGTATCAGAAATAGTGTGGCCAGCAGGACCAGGGCAGTCATCCTTCCCCTGTACTCGGCGCTGGTGAGGCCGCACCTCGAGTGCTACGTTCAGTTTTGGGCCCCTCAGTACAAGAAGGACATGGAGGTGCTGGAGCGTGTCCAGAGAAGGGCAACGAAGCTGGGGAAGGGTCTGGAGCACAAGTGCTGTGAGGAGCGGCTGAGGGACCTGGGGTTGTTCAGCCTGGAGAAGAGGAGGCTGAGGGGAGACCTCATCGCCCTCTACAACTGCCTGAGAGGAGGGTGCAGCGAGGTGGGGGTCGGTCTCTTCTCCCAAGTAACAAGTGATAGGACGAGAGGCAATGGCCTCAAGTTGTGCCAGGGGAGGTTTAGACTGGATATTGGGAAAAACTTCTTCACGGAGAGGGTTGTCAAGCACTGGAACAGGCTGCCCAGGGCAGTGGTGGAGTCCCCATCCCTGGAGGTATTTAAAAGCCGGGCAGACGAGGCGCTTAGGGACATGGTTTAGTGGTGGACAGGTACGGTTGGACTCGATGATGTTAAAGGACTTTTCCAACCAAATGATTCTATGACTCTATGATTCTAAGTCCAGTGTTAGTAGTTCCATTAATTATCCGAGATCCCTCTCAGGCTTAAAGGCTTGAAATCGGCGGCGGCCTGTTCACCCCTTCAAGCGTGGGCACGGCGCTGGCTTTTTCCCAGTCCTCTAGTACTTCCAGTGACTGTTCCAAGACCTATTGAAAATCACCATTAACTATCCAGACAGCTCCTTGGCCACCTCCTTTACAACTCTTGCAACTTATTCACATCTGCTGGTTTAAAAATATCGAGCTCCATCAGCCTGCTGTTCAGCGTACCTCCCATGTACTCGTGGAAAGTATTTCATTAGTACGTTGTCTTTTTTCCACCAGATTCCAAGAAGAAACCTGCGCCGAGCATTTCTGCCTTTTCTATGTTAGTGATAAATCTCCCATTTCTGGGTAGTATCGGCCCGCTGCTAATGCAAGGCTCCTTTTCTTGATAATCTTGGAAAATATCCTTCTGTCTTTAATTTCCCCAGCTTCTGAGGTCTATTAATTACTACCAGTTTCCCTTTTCTTCTTCTTGCGTGTTTATATTTTACGTGTTAGTCTTGGCGGCTCTTTCACTTCCTTTCCAAGCCATGTTGGGTTTTTTTAACAAAGATTTCTGTCTGTGTTGCTGCTTTTTGGGTAAAAAATTCTTAAAGTCTTCTCCCTTTTCAACACACTTTCCATTTAAATTCTTTCTCCAAATTGATCTGACTTGTAATTATTTTCTGCTTTGTGAAACAGGACCTTTAAAGTGCCAAGTGTATATATATATATATATATTACTGCTTTGAGCTTTACTTCGTTTGCACATAACAAATGCAATCAAGCCATGATCGCTTGTGCCTCGTACAGTGAGAAATTCATCTTCACCTGCCAGGGCGAGGTTGAACGTGGAATTCCCTCATGTCGGAGGCAATATTTTTTGCATTAGGAAATTATCTTTTGTCCCCCCTGAAATTCTAAGGATATTTTAATACTGGCAGCTCTGGACCTCCAGCATCCATCGCTCGGTCTGAAGTCCCCAGTGATCAGAAGGTTTTTATTAGATATTATGGATGTGGCTGCTTAAAGAAGCAGATTGTGTCGAGTCCCTGCTGCAGCGTGGGGGTCTGCTGCAGCCCCTTCTCGCCTCGTGCTTTATTTCTGGGGATATTGATCCAGAAACACTCTGGATCATTTATTTCCACGTTGCTAATGACTTGGAACCAGCCTGGGACCGCTGGTGCTCAGGAGAAGGAGATATCTGCTCCCAAACCAGTCCCCAGTCCCAGCAGATGTGGATCAGGGCCGGCAGATCAAGACGTCCAAGCACAAGTAGAAATCAAATGGAGAAGGTGGTTACAACGCGGGGCTGCAATACTCCGGCCGGAGAAATCTCCCTGCCACCCTGCGGCGTTAGGAGCGGGGTTGTGCTGTGTATTCAGCAATTCCACCTTGTGCCGGTGGTTTTTGCCGCTGCAGTTAATTCTCTTTGTGCCCTGTGATTTCCCAATTGTTTTGGGGTTTTTTTTTCAGCGAGCGTGGACCGGTGCCCTCGTTCCTCCTCCGTTACGTTGCCAGGCTAACGTGCCCCTGGCTTGGCTGGCCACAGTACCCCCCAGGAGCTTTTTTCACCTTCGAGATGGAGGTCAGCTGAGCTCTACAGCTCCACCACGGATGGCCTCACTCTGGGAAAACACAAACCTCCCTACACCGCTTAACCAACCTGCTATTTAATTCCACATTTAGCTGCCTTTTTCCTTCCTTTCCCTGTGAAACAGGGGCGATGTTTTTAAGATCACTTTGATGTGCTTCCCCTTCAGCATCATTTGGGCATCCCCAGGAGCTGCCTGCAATTTGTGAGGTCCTGCAAAGCCCTGCTGGTAACACCAAAAAAACATCCTCCCCTGTGGATGGTGGCCCACTGAGTTGAGAAGCCTTCAGATAGCACCTCGCGGCTGGGCTCGGGGAGGCCAGCACGCCGTCCCTTCTCCTCTTCCTCTCCCCATCCTCTGTTGTGCTTCACAGGATCAAATTCCCAGAATCAAATTCCCAGAAAAAGCTGCCCGCCTTCCTGGGATGCTGGAGATGTTTTTCTGGGCAGCTGGACTTTTAGAGATACATCCCGCCGTTCTCACGCTGAGGATGCAGTAGCAGCATGGATTCCTCCAGCTAATCCTCCCTCTCCCTTTGCTCTCTGGCAGGTTTCTTTCTTTCTTAAGCACAGCCAAACTTCCCAGCAGGTTTTCTGCGAGGGCTGGGTCTCCCCGGTGCCCTGCACTTGTCTTTCTGAAGCACATTGTACATCAAAACCCGTTGCTGCCTGCATCCCCATCTCTCCCTGAGCTGCTCCATTGGGCTGTGCCCCGCTTTTTGCAGGGCCAGGCGGGTTTCAAGGGCAGGATGGGATCCACCGGAGATCTGTGCCTTCCCACCAGCGTTTTTTTCTGCAAGGCACACCAGGAATAGGCAGGTGCTAATTTTATTCTCTATATTTTGCATCGCTCCTGCTGCCCAATGCTATTTTGTCTTCCCCCCATCCATGCTCAGCTACTTATCGTAAGCTGATTTGCTTTTTATTGAATTTTTTTCATCGTTATTCTTTTTTTCCCGAACGTCGTCATCCACACCTGCACCAGGTTATTAAAAAAAAAACCTTGACAGCCCTATCTAACACTGTCCCTACCCTTCGGGGAGATGTCTCCAGAGTCAGCCAAATGTACAGGAGAAATCCCACTGTGGTTTAAGGGCAGCCTGGTTCTGGCCCCGGCACGGCAGCGTCTGCGGAGGTCAACCTGGCGTTCACCAGCGGCAAAAGCATCTTCCAGAGGGAAAAGCCCACTGGTATTCGAGGCTGGTGTGAAATCTAATCTGGAATTTCCTCTCCCTCAGCCTCCCGCACATCAGCAGCACCAAGGAAATATGAACTGATCCGGAAAGGGCTCCTCAAGGCAGTAAGGACTGCAGATGATTGCGGCATGAGGTTTTATTTTAAACTAAATCCTGAACTTTGGGTAAAGTCTGGGGAAAAAACCTATATTTATTTGGGGATAGGCTCAGGGACAGCAGCGCGGCCGTGTCGTGGTCAGCCACCATGCCACGATCGCCCTGGCATCTGTAATCATCCATCCAGCCCCTTCCTCTTGTATTCCCACAATCTTCTTTATTTGGCTGCCAACGTGGCTTTTGGCAATTTTTGGAGCCTCCTGAAGCCCATCTTAAGCCCTTTAATAACCAAGATGGCCCTTTCTCGCCGAACCCTTCACCCCAGCCACAGGGCAGCAAGACAGGCTACGGGTGGACCACAAAACCTAAATCAGGTCATGAACAGAAGACGTAACACGTGGACGCAGCTGCATTTTTAGTGCAGAAACTCATCAGACACAAAGGTGCTGTTCCTAAAATAATACTAATTTTAAACCCACGCACCATCCTGATAGCCCTGCGCTAGCACTTGTCACTAGTAAATCTCATTCTTCTCTCCGCTTCCTCAGCAGGTTGTTATTAGTGATTTCTTTTTCACCAGGTACCATTAAACATGCTGTTATTTTAAATATTTTATTGGTCGGAGGTGGATCGCACCTTGGTGCGTGCACAGGCGTTAGCCTCCGGTCTCTGTATCCCATTTAACTCCACACAAGGAATAGCTGGCCATTAATTACCGCGCCAACGAACATGTAAAACTACTATAACCATGTAAAACTACTGAGAAAACAACAGAAGGGGGCTGGAATTTTGGCATTTCTTTTTTTTCTCTGCCAAAATTTTTATATGCGTTTAAGCAACTTCAGTTGTAGTGTTTTTCTTGGAAAGTTTGGGGGTTTCCACCCAGAGTGTCTCTCCATGAAAAAAAATGGGAGTTTGCGGTTGCCAAAAAATGCACTACCTGAAGCGTGGGATTTTTAGAAAAAAAACCCAAAAACCCCAATGTATAATGTTCTTGTGTTCACGAAGGACTCGGTGTAGTTTGAAAAGACATTTTGAACTGAAAAAAATGCTTCAGTGGGAAAATTTCCACCCACTCTGGTTGCATCTCTTCCCTCCAGCTCTGAGAGAGAGGAAGGTTTTCTTCCAGACGAGGGTGGTGATGTGTTTCAATGGATGGACAAGAAAATGCATCGATACAGGAAAAAAGCCTGAGTGGGAAGACGCGGTCTGAAACTTCCTACTAGGTGGGCAACCGAGGCAGGTGCTGAGCGTAACCGTCCCTTCCCGTGGGGATGCACGTGCCTAAATCCCACGGGTTTCCGTCGCCAGGGTTTATACAGCTCGTTTTTTTTTTCCTTGGAGTCCTGACCGTGCCGGGTCTCAGATCCGAGTTGATAGTCTTGGCTCAAAACTAGCACTCCAGTAACGCCGGCGGCGATGGCAGGGTGCAAATACGAGGCGGTGTGGCTGGCAGTCCTACCGGAGATTTTCCGGAGGAACGGTGTTTTCATACATTGCACAGCTTTCGCTTTATAGGCACTTGTGAGCATCTTTTTAATTTTTGTTAAACAGAGCTCCCCCTTTAATACTTGTATATTAATACACTGGTGTATTAATACAAATATATACATGCAAGCACACAGACCCGCACAGACACCCCGATGCTGCAAATATTTGGCACGCTTAGAAACAAGGGGGTGCATCGCCGGACCAGGACCCCGCGTGCTCCAGAGGCACGACGCGAGCTGTCGCCACTGCCTGGGGAGGATTTCACATCTTCAGCAATCCCAGGAAAAAAATAATCTGCGGGCAGGACCGGCGAGGGCCTCCTGCTGTTTTGCACCTTCCCGATGGATACGCAGGATCCTGATGAGATGCTCTGTGTTGAAGGGAGGGGACCGAGGTGCGCAGCAGCCCAGCCGGGAGGGGTTACAGCCCGGATCGCTGCCATAAACCCCGAGCGGCAGCACGGCCTTTTGGCGAATAAACAATTTGTGTTGCGGTTGCAGTGTGCTGGACCCGGCACGAAGCAAAATCTGCCCGGAGACTTGGCGTTGGCGATGCTGAACGAGGCGTTTGGCCCTTTCCCATCGTGCCCCCCCCCCCACCTGCAAATGGGGACCCCCGGGTCTGGCAGGGGACGACCGCCACTCGTCGCATCGAAGAAGTGGCGGGAGCGGGGCGGTGGGGAGACGAAGGGATAAATAAAAATCCGGGAGCATCCCGCAGCCGCGACGAGGTGGCGGGGGGCTGCGGGGGGCTGCGGCCCTGCTGGGGTGGGAGGCGAAGGCGACGCAGTTCCTGTCTCTTTAAATCCACCCCGAGCCAGGAGCTGGGAGATGAGGCAGAGCAGCAAGCTCAGGATCCCTGCTCGTTAATAAGCAGGATTTATCCCCGTGGGGAGCCGGGAAGGAGGGGGGAGGCCGTGGGGAGAGCGGGGCGAGCGGAGGCCCTCTGCCCCCCCCGCCCTC